>JAJPUD010026745.1:0-16203 GCA_023553655.1 Myrmecobius fasciatus
AATTTGGAGCTATGCTCAAAAAGTTGTCAAACTTTGCATACCCTTTGACCCAGCAGTGTTTCTACTGGGCCTATATCCCAAAGAGATCTTAGAGGAGGGAAAGGGCCCCACATGTGCAAGAATGTTTGTGGCAGCCCTTTTTGTAGTGGCTAGAAACTGGAAACTGAAGGGATGCCCATCAATTGGAGAGTGGCTGAATAAATTATGGTATATGAATGTTATGGAATATTATTGTTCTGTAAGAAACGACCAGCAGGACGATTTCAGAGAGGCCTGGAGAGACTTGCATGAACTGATGCTGAGTGAAACGAGCAGAACCAGGAGATCATCATGCACAGCAACAACAGTATTACATGATGATCAATTCTGATGGACATGGCTCTCTGCAATAAAGAATTGTCTCAAACCAGTTCCAGTTGTTCACTGAAGAAAACCATATACACCCAGAAAGAGGGACATGAAATATGGACCACAACGTAACATTTTCATGATCTCTATTGATATTTGCTTGCATTGTGTTGCCTTTCTCTGATTCTTTTTTTTTTCTTGTAGATAGGATTTTTCTTGCATAACTTCTCAAGCATTTCAACATTATTAACATGTAGTGGACTTCCTGCCATCTGGGGGAGGGGAGGGGACTGGGGGTAAAATTTGTATTGGAAAGCTTTGTAAAGATCAAGGTTGGGGAACTACCCATACATATGTTATACAAATAAAAAGCTTAAAAAAAAGAATATGATGGAAATATGAGAAGAGATTAGAAAAGTTCTGGAAGATAATTTTCTTCAGAAGATTACATTATTTCAATCACTTAAGTAAATGAGATATTTATAGTATGTTAGACTCTATTGTGTTTATTTATTAAGTTTAAAAAAGCATTTGTCCTAATAAAGTAAAAAATAGCTTTGCAGACTTTCCTTGGACTAGATGTATGTGGGGGGGGAGTGAGATCCCTGAAAGCTACCACTATAAAAATAATTTTAATTGCCTATTGAGTATTGATAGCAAGTAATTTGTAATTTAAGTAATTAAGTTGACAAATAAATAAATATGTGCATATTTAGTTAAATAATGATACCTTTATACATATATGTGCATGTGTATATATGTACATATATATGTGTGTGTATATATGCATGATATTATTTTTCAGTTTTCAAAGAAGACCATGACATCAGGGAAATGATGCCATAACATGCAAGTGAATTGGATTTAAGTAAGGGAGGACTGTATAAAGTCAAGAGCCTTATTTTCTCCTCCAGATTCCTCTGAGTCCCTTGGCAAGATACAGATCAAGATGAGTAGAGATGGTCCTGAAGGCAATGGGAAACCTTGACTTTTTAAAATTAAAGTCTTTAACAGGTCTCAGTTTCACTGAAGCAACACCCAATCAGTGATTAAATCTAAGTAAGAAATGAGGCAGAGAATGGCCTCTTTTATTCAGCATAAATATGTGTATGTGTATTCACAAGTATCATTAATTACAATCTAAACAAAAGAAAGATTTCCAATTGATAGAAAGATTTTCCAAATTTTTTTTTGCAAATGGCATCAAATTATTTGCATTCAACCCATAAAATGATGAATGTTCATAAAAATCTGAAGTAATGTGAATAAATTTGAGTATGATTATCCACAGTAGAAAAACAAAGTAAATTTTAAAAATTATGTCATGCAGCCGGATAAACATCCTATGAAATAAAAATAACTATATCTACATTAGATAAGCATTACAGTGGATGATGAGCCAGATGGAACAAGAGAAAGATATTAAACTGGATTGAATTTGGGAAACAGTAATTTAAGTGTTCCTAAACTGCCTACCACAGCAAAAGTCCATTTATTTAATATAAATATTCTCCTGATAATTTCATATGTCTATACAAGAAATTATAATTACATATAGCTCCAGTAGGCAATGGAAATACACATGGTGGTACCATGAATATAGTAGGTGCCTAAATAAATGCTTGTTGAATTCAATTGATTGAATCAGTGAGTGTAAGCAGACTAAATGCAATAAATATATATATAATATATTTATATCTATATATCTATTTATATATAGATAGATTTATTATATATCTATATATATGTAGATCTATATACAGATACATATATCTAGATATTATATATCTATTTATATACAGATAAATATATATCTTTTATATAAAAATAGATATGTAGATATAAACATATATATATTGCATTGTAGTCATATATGTATGTATATATGTGTGTATATATATATATATATATATATATATATATATATATGTCTTTGAAATTAGACCAGACTGAGAGGCAGGCTGATTGGGTAGTAAGAATAACAGCCAATAGGTAGATGGTTGGACTGGACACTGAGATATTAAAAGAATGAGAAGAAAGTCTGTAGAATATTGTATGGATCTTCTTTGGAGGATCTGAAAACACGAGGGAAAACTGGACAGGATAAAAAAGTATAGAAGGATTATAATTTGTATCAGTGAAGAAAAGACCTCTGTTAATGGCATTATGAAGCAAGCAATTCTTCATAAAATCTTTAAATCAATAGAATATAAGCTCTCTAAAGGCAGAGACCATTTTATTTCTATCTTTTTGACCCCAGAGCAGAGTGCTTGGCACAGAATTGACATAATACATTCTTGTGGAATTAAATTGTGATGGGTATGTTATTTCAGTATGTAGATAAGCAGAGACTCTGAGAGAGCAAAAGATGTGATATAAGCTACAAAATGTGGATATTCCATAAATATTTGTGAATTTGAAGCTCTTTTTTTTAAAAAATCATAGGTTAAATCAGGAACAAAAAGGAGCAGATTTCTTGAATGCCTGGAATTCACCCACATCACTCTACCCAGGGGCATGTTGACCAGCTGATCATTTTAGTGATATAGAACTATCCATTTCTTCAAAAGTATATATGTGACTGCTAGTTATTATGAAACAAAGGCCAATATTTGCTTTAAGGCACAATTAACTTTGATGTTGGTTAAAAGCAGAATTACCACGTAGAGCATATTTAGCTATAAATCTATAATCAAAGAAAATATGAAGCTGTTCTTTGAACCTAAAAAATCTATTTGTTTAAAGGACTTGGTGAAATTGTATTCAACTACAGTCATTTAGACAAAAAGAAGCTTTTCATTCAGTCACAGACCCTCATTGATGAATGGCCACATGACAGCCAAATGGGTTAGTTTTTTAAAAGCATGAGTAATAGCAATGGCGTGTGTAAGAGATGGGTTAGAGCACTGGATGAAAAGTCTGGAGTTTCTTCATAGCTCTGAAACGTAATTACTTAAACTCCTAAGTTTCAATTTCCCTTGCTATAAAAATAGGGATAATGATACTCTTTTAGAGGGTTTTGAATTCAAAAAGAAAAATAAACCAAGAATTGGGTTTAGTCTTGAATTAAGGCAAGAGAATGAACTTGATAGAACCTCACAGTTTCCTTCCAATCTATAACTTTCTAATGATGGGTATTTTTTTAAGAGAGGAGAAAAGAAACAAAGACTGATTCTTCTTCAAATTCAGGAAACTCTACCCTCCCCAAAAATTACATCTATATTGATCAAATATAGCCACTATGTTATATATTTTTGTTAAATTTATTTTTCATTATTTCAAAGAATGGTATAGTCTGTGGGTAGAAAAGAGAGAGAGAGACTGAGAAACAGAGAAACAGAGACAGAGAGAGACCGAGACAGATAGAGATATCAAAACATATATCAAATTATATAATATTTTACATATTAATCAGAAATTCTATTTTTCCATCCTGAGCCCAAAAGAATAGCCTGCTGGGAAAATATGGCAGCTCTCATTTACTGTTTCTTAGGTAGTTTTTCTTGTGCAATTGTGCACATGGGCTAGTAATGCAATGCTAGGTTTATATATATACATATATTATATATAATGTATATATACATATATACTTTATTTTATTATTTATTTTTTTTATTTTTTTTAATTAAAGCTTTTTATTTGCAAAACATATGCATAGGTAATTTTCCAACATTGGCCCTTGCAAAGTCTTCTTTTCCAAATTTTTCTCTCCTTCCTCCTATCCTCTCCCCTAGATGGCAGGTAGTCTAATACATGTTAATTATGTTAAAATATATGATGAATTGAATATATCTATATATATTTATACAGTTATCTTGCTGTACAAGAAAAATCAGATCTACAAGGAAAAAAAACCTGAGAAGGAAAACAAAATGCAAGCAAACATCAACAGAAAGTGCGAAAATGCTATGTTGGGTCCACACTTAGTTCCCACAGGTCTCTCTCTGGGTGTAGATGGCTTTCTTCATCACTGAACAGTTGGAACTGGTTTGAAACATCTCATTGTTGAAGAGAGTCACGTCTATCAGAATTGATCATCATATAGTTCTGCTGTTGCCGTGTACAATGATCTCCTGTTTCTGCTCATTTCACTTAGCATTAGTTCATGCAAGTCTCTCCAGGCCTCTCTGAAATCATCTTGCTGGTCATTTCTTATAGAACAATAATATTCCATGGCATTCATATACCATAATTTATTCATCCACTCTCCAATTGATGGGCATCCATCCAGTTTCCAGTTTCTAGCCACTACAAAAAGGGCTGCCACAAACATTTTTGCACATGTGGGTCCCTTTCCTTCCTTTACGATCTCTTTGGAATATAAACTCAATAGAAACACTGCTGGGTCAAAGGGTATGCACAGTTTGATAATTTTTTGAGCATAATTCCAAATTGCTCGCTAGAATGGTTGGATCCCTTCACAGTTCTACCAACAATGTATCAGTGTCCCACTTTTCTCACATCCCCTCCAACATTCGTCATTATCTTTTCCTGTCATCTTAGCCAATCTGATAGGTGTGTAGTGGTACCTCAGAGTTGTCTTAATTTGCATTTCTCTGATCAATAGTGATTTGGAACACCTTTTCATATAACTAGAGATAGTTTTAATTTCTTCATCTGAAAATTGTCTGTTCATATCCTTTTACCATTTATTGATTGGAGAATGGCTTGAATTCTTATAAATTTGAGTCAATTCTTTATATATTTTAGAAATTAGGCCTTTATCAGAACCCTTAAATGTAAAAATGATTTCCTAATTTATTGCTTCCCTCCTAATCTTGTCTGCATTAGTTTTGTTTGTCCAAAACCTTTTTAACTTTATATAATCAAAATTATCTATCTGGTGTTCAATTATGAGTTCCAGTTCTTCTTTGGACACAAATTCTGTCCTTCTCCACGGTCTGAGACATAAACTATCCTATGTTCCTCTAATTTGCTTATAATATCACTCTTTATGTCTAAATCATGAACCCATTTAGATTTTAACTTGGTATGTGGTGTTAGGTGTGGGTCAAGCCCTAATTTCTTCCATACTAGTTTCCAATTTTCCCAGCAGTTTTTGTCAAATAGTGAATTCTTATCCCAAAAGCTGGGGTCTTTGGGTCTGTCAAACACTCAGTTGCGTAGTTGCAATGCTAGTTTAAAGATAGATAAGCAGAAAGGGTAAACTCTTTCTTAAGAGAAAGAGATGACCCAGCAGCATTTCTATTGGGCTTATATCCCAAAGAAATTGTAAAGGAAGGAAAGGGCCCCACATGTGCAAGAATGTTTGTGGCAGCCCTTTTTGTAGTGGCTAGAAACTGGATATTGAATAGATGCCCTTCAATTGGAGAATGGCTGAATATATTATGGTATATGAATATTATGGAATATTATTGTTTTGTAAGAAATGACCAGCAAGACGATTTCAGAGAGGCTTGGAGAGACTTACATGGACTGATGCTGAGTGAAATGAGCAGAACCAGGAGATCATTATACACGGCAACAACAGTACTATATGACGATCAATTCTGATGGACATGGCTCTCTTCAACAATGAAAAGTTTCAAACCACCTCCAATTGTTCACTGAAGAAAGCCATATACACCCAGAGAGAGGGATGTGAAATGTGGACCACAACATAACATTCTCATACTTCTTGATTGATGTTTGCTTACATTGTGTTTCCTTTCTCTGATTTTTCATTCTTGTAGACACGATTTTTCTTGCACAACAATGATGTTTGGAAATATGTATACATATATTCGATTTGCCAATATTTTAACATAATTAACATGTAGTGGATATCCTGCCATCTGGGGAGGGGTGGGGAGTTGGGGGTAAAAATTTGTAACAGAAAGCTATGTAAGGGTTAATGTTGAAGAATTACCCACACATATGTTATGCAAATAAAATAAAAAATTAAAAAAAGAGAGAAAGAGAAGTTTCAGGAAGATAGACATGTTCCCCTAGAAAAGACTAGCAAAAGGGATGATGAAGACAAAAGAATTAATATTTCTGGTCTCATGAGCCAATATAGTTTCAGCAAAGCAGTCCTGCTCTGCCCCTCTTGCATATTGTTTAGCTATAGTTACAATCCTTGTTTTGGACATTTACTCCTCAGGACATCCAGTTTTCCTTTAGTCCTTCTTATGGCTCTGGCTCCCACTCACTAGGTGAGAATCCTCTTCCTTCCTTATTCATGTCCCCTCTTTATTTTTTATTCTTTCACAGGCACCAACTCCTCTGCCAAAGGATAGCATTAGCAAAACAGCACTACACACAGAGCCTTTCAAATTCTATGTGTCCCAAACTAAATTTATTATTTCCCCTCCACAAAACCTGCCTATCCCACTAATTTCCACTATCTTCTCAGGCTCTCAACCTCAAAATCACCTTTGAGTCTTTCCTTCCCCTCTCCCTCACATCTCATTATTTGCTGAGGAATATCAATTCTGTTTTCACAATATCTCACAATTGTTCCCTCCTTTACACTCCCATTACAACAATCCTAGTTCAGGATTGTATCACTTCTTGGAATGAGAAAGAATTTATAAAGCACTTACTATGTGTCAAGAACACTGTGCTAAATGCCAGAGATGCAAACAGCAAAGCAAGATAACCATAGTTCTTTAAAAATCCACATATTGGGGCAGATAGATGGCACAGTGGATAGAGCACACTGGTTTTTAAATTGAGATGACCTGAATTCAAATCTGGCTTCAGACACTTAACACTTAATAGCTGGGTGATCCTGGCAACTCACTTAATCTCAATTGCCTCAAAAAAAAAAGAGGAAAAGAAAAAAGAAGAAGAGATCGTATACTAAGTAATAGAGGTAACACATATGGGAGGATTTAACTGCAAGGCAGATAGAAAAGCTCATTGTTCCTTAAGGCAGAGAGGAAGAATAAATGACAAAGCCCAGTGGAACTCATGGGGCAATGAATGGTAAGGCAGGTAGTAAAGCCTAGTGGACTACTATCTTACCAGAAGGATTGTAGTTACTTTTAAAAGTCTCTTTTAAGCAGTGAGAGTAGACATGTTCCCTACAATTGGCAAGGGGGAAATAATCCCAAAAACCAGAGCGGAATAAGGCTGTTGGTTACCTCTGGATCATGTAGAGATAAGGAAGTAGGTCAGTATCCAGCTAAAAGAGGATTTTCAGAACTTGTGAAAACTGAACTTGAGGCAAAAAAAAAAGGGAGATTCTTCTGTTTCAACTAGGCCTTCAAGAGCCATTGATATCTGGGCTGCTCCTGCAAATGAGCTACAGCTAGATACGGGAAGATTTTCTCTACTTTCCGCTTGAATCTTGATGACTAGACTATGGTTTGTACCTCCAGTGACCCCACTTTGTGCCTCCAGTAACCCCAATCCAACGTGACATGAATTTACTGAGCACCTATTACATATATAAATTCCTTATTCTCAATCTGTTCTCTCTAGAACTATCTCCCAAGTCAAGAATGGTTTCCTGCTCCTTAATCTGCCTACGAAATCACTTTATTCTTTCAAAACCTAATGCAAGTAACACTGATGACATCATGGTCTTTACTGCCTGGAAAGCCAGGTAGTTTAGATTTTCACTCCTTCCCAGCCACAACCCTCTTCCCTCCCTTATAACACCTCAGTCTCTAGGGAGAGAAAGGGAATTAAGTTCACAGGAGAGCTCAATTTCTATGGGGAACATTCACCATTTCAAGTTCAAAACACTGCTCTGTCTTGAGTACCAAGTACAACAAACAAGACTTTTCAGGGCTTCCATGCTGAACCAGCAAGCTGTAGCATCTTTCTAGGAATACTGACTCTGAGGGTATCAAGGCTCCTACTCCCAAGTCTAATGGATATCACCATTGATACCTGAAATTGGAAAGGACATATGAAACAAAACAGAAACAAAAATCCCAAAACCATTTCACAGCCAGGGTAAGAAGAACAGGGGAAAGAAGAATTTCCTTCTCCATGGTTTAGTTCATGATATCCATGGCATGGGTGAATGTGCAATAGGAAGGAAAACACAGGAATGAATGAGCAGAAGTGAGAAACAGAAAGAAAGGGTTACTGCTTAGACTCATCGGTTTTAAAGATTCAAGGAGCCAATCAAAGGAAGCTACCCACACCCATGGTAGAGAATGCAGAGGCTTCCATGTTAGGTCAACTGGGCAGTCAGTGCTTGCATAAGAATTACTTGATAGCTTTCTTCCTCCCACAGCTAAAATTGATCTCCTTTTCCTCATATTTCTTAATTTTTGTCAATCTTTCATCACATTCTGTTTCATATCATGTTCATTTTAGTATATCTCACCCAACTATTAGAGTGTGAACTCCTTTTAAAAAAAAAAAAGGAACTGTTTCTTATTTAATCTTTGTATTTCCAGCCTAGAACATTACATTTCATACTCCAATATTCAAGTGTATCTGTGATCTTTTCAATTTCAATCTTCTTTCCAGTGTTGCAAATTGCAACCCATCCATTTCTATCCATCTTTGCAACTCTTGACAGTGTCCTCCCATACATTCACCAAAGGAGGTCTCTGAAGTATTGACTATAAATGACAAGATCTTCCTTACTTTCTCTTGACATCATGAGCATATCAGTGGATCACATGAGCAGTCTACTGGCTATCTTTCCTTCTCTCTGCAGATGACCAGTGTATTTTCTTTTCCAATTATACATTTCTTTCATGGCATTCTTTACTACAGTTTTTCTTCATAGTTCCTTATAATAATGTGTTGCAGCCCCCCTCCATGCCTTTCCATTACCCTCTACCTGTAACTCATTTTTTAGTTATTCAAAGACTAGAGGGTTCCATGACTCATGCCCTTACAATTATACTGATAGAATAGTGGTATCATCAGTTGGCCATTCATCCTTTGGCCATGATAACCTAGGGCTCCCAAATGTTGAATTGAATTACATTCCTTGAATTGTATTAAGATGTATAATAAAGTTTAAAAAGGCATTTATTCAATGGGTTTCAATTATAAGTTTGAGTGCAGCTAGATGACTCAGTGGATAGTGCACTTGCAATGGAGTCAGGAGGACCTGATTTCAAATCTGGCCTCAGATACTTATAGTTGTGTGACCCTGGAAAAGTCAATTAACCCCAGTCAGCTCACCAAAAAAAATTATGTAATATGTGTGCATGTGTGTGTATGTATATATATATATACATATATATACATACATATACACACAGAGAGAATAGATATAATAGATATAAAAATATAGGGAACCAAGATCTAAATTAAGCCTTTACAATAGTAAATATGTGTCATATACTGGAAAGAGGCAGTCTTACAGTCAAGAAAACTTGATTTCAAGGAGATTTGACACATTCTGGCTGTATGACCTTGAACAAATAACAATTTCTCAATGCTCTGAAGGCAACTCTCTAAAACAGAGAAGGTGCCAGCCTGCATTGGTAAAAAGGAATTTCCTCATTTAAATCCCTATACCATGACATAACAGGTTCAGTCTCTAACTCTGTCCCTTCATAAAAAAGATAACTGTGTCTTTTATGGTTAAAAAAAGAAAAATTTCCAAGTCTATCATGGGTTTAAATATACCCCATTTCTAGCATAATAGAGTGGCTCAAAAAACTACACCTGGATTAACCACAGTATGCTATGACTATACAGAATACATTGATAATGAATTAAGAAGCCATTGTAGAAATTACTTACCTTAAAGAAAGAAAATAAAAAACCTCTTTGCATCAACTATCTCTGATAAGAGTCACATTCAGGATATACAGAGAATTAACACAAATGTGTAATTCCAAATGGTCAACAGATATAATATAGAATCATGAGGTTCTAGATTTAGAGCTGGAAAAAACCTTGGAGATCTCTGAGGCTAAGCCCCCTCTTTTACAAATGTTCCACTGAGGATCAAAGAAATTAAATAATTTTCCCCGGGTCACGCAGCTAATTTCTGGGGCAGTATTTGAACTTAGATCTTCTTGACTACAAATAAAGTCCTCTATTTATTATACCATTTCTCCAGATGTAAAATATTCACAGCAGCTCTTGGCATTTAACTGTTCACAGCAGGTAAGTGATACAATGGATAGAGAGCTGGATTTATAGTCAGAAAAGCCTGAGTTTGGATCAAATGTCAGAATGCTTTTTAACTGTGTGTTTCTGGGCAAGTTACTTAACTTCTGTCTACCTTAGTTTCCTGAGTTGTAAAAAGGGGTTACTAATATAACACCTACCTTCTAGGGTTGTTTTGAGGATCAAATAACAAAGTGCTTATAGCACAATCCCTGGAAAATAGTAGGTGCTTAATAAATGTTTATTCCCTTCACTTTTTCCACCCCCTTGTCATGGCAAAAAAATGGAACAAAGTAGATTTCCATCCAGCAGAAATGGCTAAACAAATTTTGCTATGTAAATGTAATGGAATATTATTGTACCATAAAAATAATGTATATAAAGAATTCAGACTTTGGAATATTATTGTTCTATAAGAAACGATCAGCAAGATGATTTCTGAAAGACCTGGAAAGACTTACATGAACTGATGCTAAGTAAAGTAGAACCGAGAGAACATTGTACACAGCAAGAAGATTATACAATGATCAATTCTGATAGACGTGGCTCTTTTCAACAGCGAGGTGATTCAGACTAGTTCCGATGGTCTTGTGATGGAGAGACCCATCTGCACCCAGAGAGAGAACTGTAGGGACCAATTGTGGATCACAACAACAGTGGATCACTTCACTGTTGCTTGCTTGCATTTTGTTTTCTTTCTCATTTTTTTCCTTTTTGATTAATTTTTCTTGTGCAGCATGATAATTGTGGAAATATGTATAGAAGAATTGTACAAGTTTAACATATATTGGATTACTTGCTGTCTAGGGGAAAGGGTAGGGGAAAGGGGAAGAGAAAAAAATTAGAACTCAAGATTTTGCAAGAGTGAATGTTGAAAACTATGCATATGTTTTGAAAATAAAAAGTTTAAATAAAAAACAGAATTCAAAATAATATGGGAATACTTATATGTATTGATACAGAATTAGGAAAGCAATATGAAACAATGGTTATAGCAATTGGAATTGGATTCTATATTATTATAAGGATCAAGGACCAGAAAAAGACGAGAAAATGCATCTCTCTTCCTTCTTTGTAGAGGTAAATAAGTATTTCTATGGAATATTGTATTTGCTGACAAAAACACACAATATTCAATGGTTTTGCTGAACTCTTTTTTCTCTTTTTTATAATATCTGTTTATAAGGGATGATTCACTGGCCGGGTGAAAAAATAATACACTTTGACTTATTTAGTTTATAACAATAGTACCTCACACTTATATAGCTTTATAATTGACAAAGAATATTCCTTTGTGATTCTTACAATAACTCTATAAGGAATATAGTCCAGATAACATACCCATTTTACAGGTAACTAAGGGAAGAATTGGAACAAAAAAAGTAACTTGCCCTAGTCACAAAGTTAATAAGTTATAAGACCATAAGTAGAAACTAATGTGATAGAGAGAGCCATCTGAATCCAAAGAGAAGTCTATAAGGGCTGAATGTGGATCACAAAGTAGTATTTTCACCTTTTTTTGCTGTTGTTGTTTTTTGCTTGTTTTTTTTCTCTCTCATTTCTTTTCCTTTTTGATATGATTTTTCAAGTGCAGTATGATGAATGTGAAAACATATTTAGAAGAATTGCACATGTTTAACCTATTTTGGATTACTCACAGTCTAGGGAGTAGGGAGATGAGGAGGGAGGGAGAAAAATATAGAGCACAAGGTTTCACAAGGATGTATGTTGAAAACTATCTTTAAATGTATTTTGAAAAATAAAAAGCTATTATAAAGTTAAAAAAAATTAAGTAGAAGCTAATCCTGATACCTATCCAGTGCTCTTTCTAATAAGAAAACTAACATTTTTGGTTTTTTAATAAATATGAATGACAAATTTGGCCCATATGTATTGAAAATAATTGCTCTAAGAGATGATTCTGACTCTATGAATTACTTAATTTCACCACTGGATAAATTCTAAGGTTCTTTTCAACCTTAAATCCTATGAACTCATACTTCAAAATTTTGGGTGAAGTTTTGTTTACCTTACCCACATAATCTGATGTATTTAGGTATAGATCATGCAAGCCAAGTTTAGAAATAAAATCTTTGGATATTTAGTTTGCAGTTCATCCTTTATTTTCAAAGACCAATGATATCACAGGATGAGGTCTTCACTTGAATGTGAATTGGATTTAAATGAGGACAAAGTTGTCAAAGTTGTTCTTTCTTCCAGAGTGATCAAACCCAGTGGCAATACAAAGTCAAGATGACTGGTGATGGCCCAAGAGGCAGTAGATGTTCTTGGTGATCTTGCTGTAATTCCACCTTTTTGGCCATTGGAACAAATTGTTATTGTCCACCTATCTGGGGGAAGTTTTCACATGCTTGAGTTTGATATCCCTCTAGCCTGATGATGGGTTTGAGGCCTGTCGATAACCTTCAATCTGTTTTAGCCCATCTGTAAAATTCTCACTGTTAGCTCCAAGAAGCTGTAGCACACGCAGGGGCCATAGCCACATAAAAATATTTAGCTCAACATATTTATATAACTTGAGTGTCCAGTGTAAGCAAGAAACAACTGTATTCAAAAAATATTTCTTAGGCTTTTCTTGTAAATAAATTAAATTGCCCCCCTTTTATAACAAATTAGTAACAATACAATTACATAGGTCAAGCAATAATTAATTTTCCTGGTTTTATGAGCCTGACAAAATTTATTCTCTCAAAATAACAGCCTTGACTTATCAAGCTTTTTCTTAAGGCATTGTTGATTTCTTAATGTAGTTTGCTCTAATTTTAGACTCTTTCTGTAACTATGAAGTCCAAGGTATGGGGGCAGCTAGGTGGCGCAGTGGATAGAGCACCAGCCCTGAAGTCAGGAGGACCTGAGTTCAAATCTGGTCTCAGACACGTAACAGCTGTGTGACCCTGGGCAAGTCACTTAACCCCAATTGCCTCAGCAAAAAAAAAAAAAAAAAAAAAAAAAAGTCCAAGGTATACTTCACTGCTTCAGCTCAAGGTCTCAACTCAGAAAACCCTAGGAAAACATATATATGGAATCTTCTAGTATATCATGGTCAATTCCCTGATTACAAGCATAAATTTAATGTTATAAAAAATAAAGTTTTTTTTATTAAAAGGAGGAAAACAAGAGATATTCAGATGAACATTCATCCTAAATATAGGTATAAATTCCCAGAGTAACTTACAATATTGTATCTTAGGGTTCCTTTGACAGAGTCCCTTCCCCATAAGTCCTATTTCAGCTCCCTGATCCATACATTTCTAACATTTCTCCCTTTCTTTCCCTCATTTTTCCTCTTTTCTTCTCTATCTCTCCTCTCTCTATATCTGTCTAGCTGCCTTTCTCCCTCCCCTCTATTCCTTCTCTCAACTCCACATGCACATTTCAAAATGCCATTGCACTTAATGAACCATGTTTGTCTATCCAGGACTAGCTGAATCTCTAGAATTCTTCCAACTTAGCAGTGACATCTTCCTAGGGAAATCAAAGGTAAGTGTTGCCACTGCTTTTATACCATAAGCCTATCTTCTATTCTGTCTTCTTCATTCTCTCCCAGTTACCAGCCCTATCCATTCTTTATTTTTTTTCAGTTGCTAAAATAGGAAGAGAAAGGCAAGGGAAAAATACCCCAACCCTCATATTAAATGAACATCTGCCAATTCTTGGAATGCTTGCCAGATCAAATGATTTTTCAGCATTCTATATGGCAGTTTCTTGGACCAGAGTTTTCTGGGAAAGTATAAAGTTATTTCTACCTTTAGTGTCTTCTTACCTTCCCTTTAGCATTCCACTTTTTATCTTACCTTGCCATCAACTATATCTTCTCTCTCTCCATCCATAATAGAGCCCAGACATGCATTTTTCCTCTTATCCATGCTCCAAAATTACTCTTCTCTTCCTCTCTTATCACAATCAACTACATGGTCAGCTGTTAGAGGAAAAAAGCAAGTTTTCTGGATCACAATTCACACTAAAGTGTGAATGATCAATATAATTCACCTTTCAAGGAATATTATTACTTTGAAAGAGGAAAATGCTAACCCTAATTAATTTTTAAAGTAATTAATTTTTTAGTTAATGTAAATCAGAAGAGTAATAAATTTCCCAGCTTTTCTTGCCTATTCCCAGTTAGGTCCCTATGGCCCCACTCCCCAGTCAAGTAACTTGATACCTTACTTCTGATATGCTGATCCCTGTCTTTCCACATGCTTTATAATAAGCTTTTCTATAGCTATATAGTAGTTTCTCAAATGTAGACATGATTTCTATTAGATGTTAATGTTGCTAAAAATTCAGGATATATCCAACTGAATTACCACCATGCCTCAAGATGCCTGCCAAGTGCCATTTCTCAAAAATCCAGTGTTCAGAACACAATGATAACAACTATATTATTTATTTCTGAATGATGATCAATAAATTGAATATATTAAAGTCTTTATGTTTCTAGATTCTAGAGATAGGTTAATGGAAGAAAAGTTCATAAAGAGAACACATACAAATAATCACCCTCTTCCCTTATTCATAAGAATGTTTTAATTTAACTACCTCATGGAAAACAGAATTCCCATCTTGCAAATGTTTGTGGTTTCTTGCTGAATTGAATTCAAACAGTCCTATAACATGTAACAAGCTAGTATTACTTGCATGAGGCCATGAAACAACTTTTATCTAACAGATTATGAGCAGAACTAAAAGGACCATGAAGTGGTTTTTTTGTATTATTTTGTTTGCTGTTATTTCTATGCTTTAGTTGCAAATTCTGTAAGTCAAGAAACTGTCTGATAGCCTTAAGATTGCTTATTTATCTTCCAGTGTGACATACAGGAATGCATTCATATTTTAAACATATGTCTAGACCAATGAGAGGGAGTTTTAACAAATAGAACCCAAACTGTGGCCTATATTTCTCTTATGGTACATATCATATAAAATTTTTCAGCCAAGTTCTTAATGTACATGCTATATTCCTCCATCCACCTAGACCATAAACTTTTTGATGGCAGGAATTGAGTCTCACTTATTAGTTCATTCATTCAACAAGCATTTTAAACACCTATCCAACAGACACTATGCAAGAAAATAGGACTACAAAGATGAAAATGAAGCAGTTTCTGATCTCAATGAGCTTACATTTTTCAGAATATTGTACCAATGGATATAGATATATAAATACAAAATGTAAATAAAGTAGGTACAAAGTAATTTTAGAGGATATAGACTAGAAAAATTGTAAAAGATCATTTTTTGTAGTTGGCATTTGAGCTGAAATTTAAAGTAAGCTAAAGGTTCTAGGAAGAAAAGAAGAAAGAGAATATTCTAAGCCCCTGTGAAATCACAAAGATGAGAGATGGAAGAAAAGCCAGTAGGAAAGTTTAACTAGAACTTGGAGTACATAAGAATAAAAATACTAACTTAGAAAAGAAAGTTTGTGACTTTAAACATAGGAGTCTATATTAATCTAGAGAGACACTGGGGCTTCTTGAGCAAGGGAGTGACAGAGTCACACTAGTATTTTTGGAATATCAATTTGGTAACTATGTGGAGAATGGATTGGAGAAAGTGGAGGCTAGATGAAAGGAAATCAACTACATGGATACTGAAATAATCTAGGAAAGATTGATTGAAGGCTTTAATTAGAGTGGTGTCTATGTGAAAAGTGAAGAGAACAAATGAGAAAGATAGTGTAGAGACAGAATCAGCTATACTAAACAATTGATTGAATGATGTGGGAGGAAGAAGAGTGAAAGAGATGGAAATTACTCTGGGTGGAAAGATAGTGCTGCTTTCATTTAAAAAAAA
>JAJPUD010026746.1:459-16202 GCA_023553655.1 Myrmecobius fasciatus
ATGCATATTATGGAATATTATTGTTCTGTAAGAAACGACCAGCAAGATGATTTCAGAGAGGACTGGAGAGACTTACATGAACTGATGCTGAGTGAAATGAGCAGAACCAGGAGATCATTATACACGGCAACAACAGTACTATATGTCGATCAATTCTGATGGACATGGCTCTCTTCAACAATGAAATGTTTCAAACCACCTCCAATTGTTCACTGAAGAAAGCCATATACACCCAGAGAGAGGGATGTGAAATGTGGACCACAACATAACATTCTCATACTCCTTGACTGATGTTTGCTTACATTTTGTTTCCTTTATCTGATATATTTTTTTGTAGATAAGATTTTTCTTGCACAAGAATGATAAGTTTGGAAATATGTATACATATATTCGATTTACCAATATTGTAACATAATTAACATGTAGTGGATATCCTGCCATCTAGGGGAAGGGTGGGGAGTTGGGGGGAAAAGTTTGTAACAGAAAGCTATGTAAGGGTTATTGTTGAAGAATTACCCACACATATATTATGCAAATAAAATTAAAAAAAATAATAATGGATAAATAAGGGATAAAAGAGAACAAAAACAAAAGAGATCATTTTAGTTTCGTGAAATGAAAATTGTCTCTCGCAAAAATGTTAATACAATGACATTTAAGACAATTTTCATTTGAAAACATTCATAGTTTTTAAAAAGATAATGCAAAAATTTTTTATTCTTGTATGAATAAAAAATCCAATAATATGACCAGATTGTATATATTCAATAAGAATTATAAATTATTGTTAAGCATTGTAAAAACACAGTTCTAATAAAAAAATGAAAATCCTAAAAAAAAAACAAAACAATAAAATAGATAAACTTTTGGTTAATTTGATCATAAAAAGGAAAGAACAAAACCAGATCTCCAGAATCAAAAATAAGAAGGATGAATTTACCACCAATGACAAAGAAAATAAAGCAATAATTAGAAGCTATTTTGCCTAACTATATGGCAGTAAGTCTGATAATGTAACCAAAAATGGATAAATATTTACAAAGATATAAACTGTCCAAGTTAACAAAAGAGGAAATAAATTATTTAAATAATACCATTTTATAAAAAGAAATTGAATGTCATTAATGAATTCCCTAAAAATATATTTTTAGGACCACATCAATTCATAAGTGAATTCTACCAAATTCTACCAAACATTTGGTAGAGCAATCTTTCTTGATTAGAGAAATGTAAATTAAAGCAGCTCTGTAGTACCACCTGACACCTCTTAGATTGACTAAGATGACATGATAGGTAATGATAAATGTTGTAGGGGGCATGAGCAAACTGGGCATTGTTGGTGGTAATGTGAAATGATCCAACCATTCTGCAGAACAATTTGAAACTATTTCCAAAGGGCTATACAACTGCTATAACCTTTGACCAAGCAGTGCCATAAGGGTCTGAATCCCAAGGAAATCTTATATGAGGGAAAAGGACCCACATGTACCAAAATATTTGTTACAGCTCTTATTGTGGTAGCATAATATTGGGAAATGAGATGTCCATCAATTGGGGAATGGTTGAACAAGTTGTGATATGTGAAGATAATGGAATATTATTATTTTATAAAAAAATATGATGAACAAGCTGGTTTTAGAAATACCTGGAAAGATTTACATGAATTGAAGCTGAGTGAAACAAGCATAACCAGAAATACATTGTGCATGTTAAAAAGAATGTGCTATGATCCACTATGAAAGAGTTGGTTCTTCTAAGTGATTCAGTGACGCAAAGCAATCCCAATAGATTTTGGACAGAAAATTCCATCTACATCCAGAAAAAAACAACTAAGGAAACTGAATATAAATCAATATTTGCTATGTGCACTCCTTTTTCTGTTTTTTTTTTTAATCTCTCCCATGGTTTTCTCCTTTTGCTGTTTTTTCTTTCCCAACATGATTCACAAAGTAATGTCATTAAAAATAAATAAATTTATTAAAAGAAAAAAAATACAAGAGGTATTAAAGGTCCCAATAGAAGGGGAAATTCTGATCTCATGTTTATCATTAAGACTTAGAGGAATAAAAGTCCTAAATGAAAGATAACTCCAGTTGATATAATAAATAAATATAATTAAAATAGGAGGAGAGTGAAGTAATATTTTATAAATATATAAAAGTCTAGTATAATCTTGAATAAAAAATGAATATTTGATGTACTGAAAGACTTTCAAATATTTGTAACAAAAAGACCAGGACTTAAATGAAAATTCAATATAAAAGAACTAAGAGAAACAATGGAAAATCATTAAAGACTTGTTATAAGACTGATTAAGGTAAAAATGTTACTAGAAAAGCATAAAACAAATTGCTTATCAGACTTATGATAGTTGGGATATGAATAAACAAAAGATAAACATCAAAGTTAGGTGTAAAATGGATAATTTCAACTACATTAAATTTAAAAGGTTTTGTACAAATAAAACAAATATAAACGAAATCAGAAGGAAAACAGAAAATTTGGAAAAATTTCTATAGACAGTTTATTATCAGGTAAAGATCTCATATCTAAAATATGCGAAAAAAATATTATTAGTGGGAAATGTCTGAAAATAACTGAACAAATTATTATTAATTTTATGATGAGTATTAGGATAGGTATAATATATAGTAACATACAAATTTATAATATACATATATATTATATATGCATATTAGATATCCAAATAATGTTACATGTATTTTATACATGTGTGCACAACATGATTACATATTACATGTGTGTAACACACATGTACATATGTGTTACACATATGCTGTCCTAATAAGTCAATTATTGTTGTTGTTGTTGTTGTCACTAATATTGAGAGGGAAAAGATCATACTCTCCTAGACACTATGATAGAAAAGAAAAGGAAAGGGAGGTATAGCTTAGCATTCATCATAGATTTGGGGAAGGCATTTCAGAGAGATCAGCAGCAAAGCTAGTAGAGATGTCCTAGACTAAAAATTCTACAGAACAGGAAATTCTCAACAATTAAATTCTGAAGATACAAAAGGGCAGAATCATGAAGAGAATAGGTAAGATCTGAAGAGGCTAATAAAAATGCACAGTGAACTCAAAACTCAACCCATTATTTTAAAAACTGTGTACTGAAGAGAGAAGCAAAGGCAAGAGAATTAATAACAGAATATGGTATGGTCCTGTGCTTACATAGTGACAAGAACTCTAATGCTCTGAATCAGTTTAGGCAGGTAAGGGAAGTTAAGGACAGCATAAAATTCCACTTCATTATTATTATTATTATTATTGGTTTTGTAATTATGTTGAGGTGAAGAAGTTATGTTGAGAATAAAAAGAGGGATCAGATTCTCACTTGGTGTAGTGTCAACTAAGCCAACTAACAAGAAAAAGAAGGCTGACTGTCTAATTCTTTTTGTTTTTCATTTTGATTTCTCTGCCAAAAAAAAAAAAATTGACATGTGCACTTGAAATTAAAAAACAACAACTAGCAGGTGCTATCCAAGATAAGTAAGAAAGTTGTAATAGAATACCTGGTTGCCTTGTTAAATTCAAATGACCTGACACAAATAAATTCTATCCTTGGGTTCTTGGTATACACGACTAATGAGCTATGGTTAGGGAGAGAAAGTCATGGAGAATGGGGAGGAGGTCATAGGAATAGAAAAGGGAAAATGATGTTTTAATTTTCAAAAAAAGGGGAGAGGAAAAAATAGTACCTGAAAACTCTAGTTCTATGAATAAATTCAATTACTGACAAAAGTCTAGGACAATGAAACTAGTTCCTAACGTAGTAGATCAGAGAAATCATGTAGAGTTATTTTCCTTAGGATTAAGTAAAACATGTGATAAACTATTTCATACTTTGGTGATAGACACTGATGTGGTGATCATTTAATTAAATGGATTCCAATTGTTAGAATGCATAGATTGGAAAAGGAGTCCTTGATGGTAAGCTTAGGAGAAGAATCTCTAGAGACTTAAGCATGGCCCTGTGTTAGTTAATACTTTTACTGATGATTTGGATAAAAGCACAGATGGTATGATCTTGAAATTTGCAGGTGACACAAAATTGGAAAAGAAAATTCATTGAATTAAAAAGTTGGGAACCCAAAAAAATCCTCATAGGCCAGAACACTGGGTTAAATTTAAAAAGGTAAAATTCAATGTGTATAAATGAAATATCACACCCCCTGCAGTTCAAAAAAATAACATAATAAGGAGGAATGTTCAGACAACAGTTTGTCTGAAAATTATCTGGAGATTTTAGTAATTTTGATGAATGCCAACTATGAGATACAATAACACTCCTCAAAAATGCTAATGTGAACTTAGGCTATATGAAGAGAAGCTTAGCTTTCAGGTCTAAAGACCACATATAGAATTTTCTGGTCAGTTCTGGAAACCATAAGTTAAAGAAGACTTAAGTAAGTTGGACAGTATTCAGAAGGAGAGTAAACATGATGGTCAAAGACCATGAATTCATGTTGCTAAAAAGATGCTGAAGGAAACAAGAATGTTAATTTTAAAGAAGAGAGAGGTTCAGGGAAACTGATGATTGTCCAATTATTCCAAGGTTGTAGAAAAGGTATTAAAATTGTGATTTCTCAAGATTTTTACTCTGACACTTTATAAAACAAAGCACTTTATTTCATCTTGAGATATAATCCTGGAGGGTATTCTTAAATGAGAAAAGAAAATCTGAAACTATTTCACTGATGGGCAATTAATTGTTTAAATGCATTTATTATTCTCAAAATTAATTGTGTCATTTGAGTTTATAACTGTCTAATTTTGGTGTTGAGAAAATAGGGTATGAAGTCTTTGATGAACCAAATCTGTGACTCAGTACACAATTGCTCGATAAAATTGAAAGATGAGTCATGCAGCAGAAATACACTGAAGATTTGGAGCACCAAAAATGATTCACATACTTCAAGTCCAAACAAATTATCTTGATTTCTGAAGAGCAAGACAGGAAGAAATATTTCTTTGGCACATCCCACACCTAAGTCTGTGCGGATATGAGTCTGAAAATTTTTTGGTATCTGAAGGGAAATGAAATTGTTAGAGATAAAACTGGATTTAGTCATGTCACTGGGTTTGGGTCAAAGGCACAATCCAGACACCTTTGCAAATATGTCAGATTGTCCTTTCAACTCAGTGTTCCAATGGGATGCATATTTTACATGTTTGACTCCATCTGGCTCTTCACTCTTATTCAACACAAATCTCAGCCTTCAAATATATATGTGGTCTCTACTACAAGTAACTGAGTTCAGTAAGCTCTGCTATTCTGTGTGAGCACATATGCAAACTTTCCATTTAAAATCATAGAATCTTTACATTCAAAGGCAAATTGGACACCATTTAGTCCATGTATTCCCTTCCCTTTACAGCATGGTTAAGTGGTCATTCATATTGTTTGAAGCTCCTTTCTAGTGCTGAGGTGGGTATTAGACTTAATCTCAGTCTTTTATTTTCTCTGAGGTAAATCACTTAACTTTTCTCAATCTCATCTATAAAATAGGGCTAATACCATCTATCTCAGAGTTGTTGTGGGGATCAAATAAAATAATATGTAAAGCTGTTTACAAATCTTAAAGTGTCATCTATATAGTTAGTATTGTTATTTTTAAATTAAATATCCCTAGATGATTAAAGTAATAATTATTTGTCCAATATACTGGTTATCTTTTTCAACATATTCCATCTTTTGAATACCCTTCCTAAGACATAATGCCCAGAACTGAACACAATACTCTAGAGGTAAAATGACTAGGACAGAATGCAATTGAACTATCAATCTCCTTTTTCTGGACTCTAAACTTCCATTACTGTGAGTTACAGTAGAATTAGCATTTGGGAAAATGCCATGTCATAGTTTTCATTTTTAAGCTACTTAAGGATAGGTACTCTGACTTTTTTTTTTTGGTAGGTCTTTGAAGACATGTTATGTCTTCACAAATGTTGTCCAGTGTCCAGAATTAATTACTTCAGACCTTGAAGGAATTGTGTTTAGCAGAACTTCTTTTAGTTTGTTGTATGCTCTTACAAGAGGATAAGCAAATGTGTGTACATATTCAGGAATTGTCAGAGGGATGGAATTAGCAGATTGACAAGTGTTGTGTCAGACTTGTAAAATGACATCTTTATGACTGTGGGACTTTTCACTTTTCATTCACATATTAGGGATCAGAAACTAAATGTCAAACTGGAAGTTTATTCATGGAAAAATCTTTAGGCTGAAATTGTGGAAAATAGTTCACCAATAAAGAGCTAATGAAAAGTGGAAAAATAACTCAATAACTAAATCTTGAAGCCACTATAACTGTTACCTCATTAGGAAAGTTGCTATGATAGAACATTTTAATAACATATTATTCTAACTCTTGATAAAGGGAACTTCTTGATTGTCTGTATAATACTACCCTATTCACATATTCCAGAAATTAAAAAAAAGCTTACCTGTCTCATTTCTTTATAGTTGTGATGTTTAAAATCTAGGTCGTCTGTGGTTGTCATTTCATTTCTTCTATGATAATAGTTATTAGGATCTAAGGGGGGAAATAAAACGTTTTATTTATTCAAATAAAACCACAAATCTATTGAGTGCTTACTATGTACCTAGCCCTGTATTAAGTACTTTTGTTGCGACAGAAGAAATGTAAGCTTACATTTGTCTTAGCTATTAAGAGGCTTTTATTGTTCTTCTTCTTGATATTCAGTTGTTTCCTGTTGTGTCTAATTCTTCATAATCTCATATTTGGAGTTTTCTTGGAAAAGAGAATGGAGTGGTTTGCCATGTTCTTCTCCAACTCATTTTACAGATGAGGAAACGAGGCAAACAGGGTTAAATGACTTGCCTTGTGTCACATAGCTGGTAAGTGTCTGAGGCCATATTTGAACTCAAAAACATAAATCTTCCTCACTCCAACCATGGCACACTATCTATGTGCCACTCAGCTGCCCATTAAGAAGCTTAGAATGCAAATTATGAGTTGATTAGGAGAGAAATAGGGAAAGTATATTAAAACAGAAAACAAGTTTCTCAATGATACTTGTTCAGCATGATAAGTACCAAAGGGGAAAAACTTTCATTATGCAGTTGATATCATCAGTAGCTTAAAGATGTTGTAAGTCTTTTATACAGCAAAGTATTCTTAATAGACTTTGAGATATGATTATATCATGATTATAATATCATGTAATAATATGATTTAAATTGCTTTTATGCTAAATGTGACAAAACTTGAAAAACTGTAGAGCCCACTAAATGAGGGCTATAATAGCTCAAATATTTCAGCTTAGCTATCTCTACAAAGAAAAATAAATAAATGCAAAAGGTCCAGAATTTAATTAGAAGAAAGCAGACAAGGGTTTAAATTGTAGTGTCCTGAAGTTCTGTTTTCTCTGAATCTGGAAAACAGAATAGCATAAATTCTTGATATCTTTAATAAATTTATTTAATAAATAAAAAATCAAATGGTTAAGCCAATAACAGGAGTCAAGGTATCATGAATAAAGTAAACAATTCATTAGCAATCAAAAACTATACTACAGAGCCTTAATAAGCAAATGAAATATAGAAAAGAAAGAACCTCTGAAGAAAAAGGATATGGAAAAGAAAAAAAAAATCTGACACTCTCTTTGGTTGAAAGAAGTCTAATACAAAAATACAAGGTGCATCAATTCAAAAGAGAAACTTGTATGCCATGGATGAATGAATGAGTGAATGAATGAATGGTGATGGCAAAAGAAATAAGAAACTCCTAATTTTCTACAAAACTGGGAAACAGCTGGTCTAGGTAAAATCCATAATTAATGACTCAAAGGCTTCAACACGACATATTCAGCTTCTTCTCTAATGAAAGACCGATTCCAACTCTAAACAGACAATACATAGTGATAGGGACACAACCTGGGATTTCACTTATATTAGTGAGGTCCCGGTGAGAAAATTCCTCTTTAATGCACATAGACACTTTTTCTGCAGCTTCTACTCTTAAAGTGTTGCCCAGAACTCTAAGACATTAAGCAACTTACCCAGGGTCTAATGTGTGTCAGAGAGAATTTTGAAGCCAGATGTTCCTGATTCCATGGCCAAAGCCACCTCTCTATCTACCATTGAATAGTATTTCCCTAAAAGGATTTGTTATTTGGAGAGACAGAGAGACAAAGAGACAGAGACAGAGAGACAGAGACACACAGAGAGACAGACAGAGACAGAGACAGAGAGAGGTTATGCAAGGCCTTCATAGCCAGAATCATTCAAAACAAATCTTTAAGTTTAAAAAATAAATATATTGGCTGAGGAACAAAAAGTAAGAAAAATTATAAGATTCAATTATAACTAATCAAGCTATCTGAAAATGTCTTAACATTTATGCTGACTTTACTGAGTGTCAAAAAGCCTTAGACTCAATTCTGCACTCATGGCATAGTCATGTATTGCAAATAGATCAAAACGTAGTGAAAATGCTAGTGTGTGATGTCCACATGGAAAACGGTTACCTATTTAAAATAAATTGACAATATGATTATGTTAAAGAAAAAAAGAGTGATATAAAACAAGACAACAGATGTAAATTATCTCCATGGAGGGAACTTAAGCCTATTGTTCTAATGTGGCTAATAGAGAGAAAGCAACACATAAGTGTTTTCACTTGCAAGTAAGCTGGGCCATCCCAATTGTTCTTAGGATACAGCAATAAAGCAAGTGGGAATGAATCTTCTTTAATGTCATTTGCCCTGAAAAAATGGTACTGATTTCTAATGTTAAACAAGATGTGTGAAAATTTGAAAATTCAGTCATTTCAAATTTCAAAGTAGTTTGCTATTTATACAATGTTTTATATTAACTTTTTCATTTGATCCTTCCTACAGTCCTGGTAGAAAAAATATGATATTCATTTTTATGTCTTAACAAATGCAAACAAAAACTGAGACTCAGAAAGGCCAGAAAATATGCATAAGTTTGAGTAGCAAGTAAATGATAAAAATGTATTCATCAAATAGGTTTAACATTATGATTTTACAAAATGTTTTTCCCATCCAAGGGATTAACTGCCACAAAGCAGGCACTGTCACTTTCATTTACCAGCCATCAAAATTACATCATACTCATAGCTGAAGCTTTCACTTATAATAATAATAATAATATGTTCAAATGGAATAGATCATTGTTTATTTCAGAGACAGTCTCCAAAGTCTTATTGAAAGCACATAGTCCCATGCTAAAGAATTGTTTTTGTTTTTGTTTTATTATTCTAACAAATTTTAATGTGCAACTAGGGCTTCTTTTCTGAGGTCCCTCTATAAGGAACTGTTTGCAAATGCCCAAACCAAGGACAAATGAAGCAAGCTTCCTAATGCTGAAAATGGACATAGACCCATAGGAATGTGAAAAACACTTAAATACTTCTTTCTCTTGCTCATTTTGAAGAGTAACTAAGGAGCCAAATTAATGTGGGTCAAACTCTATATGAATTATTTCAGCTGTGATGACCACTACAATTATTTCTAAGCTTCCTTTGTCCACAACAAATTATTTATGACACATTCCTTATTTGGCCTTATTGAATTCTTATGACATAGGCCATGATGAATAATTCTATTTTATGGAAAGGGGGTTGAGACAACACAAACTTTCACAAATCAGGTCAAATTGAACAGGATTTAAGTACTGCTCTATAGACTCACTATGAATCTTTTTTTCCAAGGAAGAGTTTAAATAAGATTAGGAAGATTCAGCACCACGGGCTAGGCTGTAAGATGTTAAATTGTTTTGGCTTCAGCCATTTAAGAAGACCATATATTAAGAAACACAATGATTGCAATCTGTTTATGTGAAAGAAGTAGCCACTCCAAGAAAATGAAAGAATTTTTGAGGTGCTGAAGCAAGAAAAAAAGTGGAGAGGGGATTAATACATATTTTTGGGCAAAGGTTGGATATTTCAGGTCCCTTTTATCTCTGTGACTCTATGAAAACCAAAAAGAAGCTATAGAAAGTCTTAGGATCACCCCCTAGAGAATTTCAGAAGAATAATTATTCAGTATTTTCAGATAAATTTTTTAAGGTTTGTGATTATGATTATATTATCATTATTCCTATCACTCCTGGCTACTGGCATTTATATTCAAATTAATTTAACCACTATTTATTACTTACCTACTAGGCAAAGAGCATTAGGAAAGAGAAACATGGGTATAAAATAATTTAATTTTTACCCTTGGTAGTTCCAATCCTATTAATAAATTGGCTCTCAAAATCCTCAATAAACTGGCCCCTTTTCATCTTTTCAGTCTTTTTATACCTCACTCCCTTCCATGTTTTAATATCCAGTAACACTGGTCTCCTGGCTGTTCCTTCACCTCCCAACTCCAAGTGTTCTTACTGGCTGACCTCCTGATTTCCTAGACTTAATGTTCTACCTTTTCTCTAGAAGCGTTGCCTAGTTCTCCTTAATTTACTTGATTGAGGAGTCCCTCTGAGGCTACTCCCAATTGATTCTGCATATGTCTTGTTAGTATAGTTATTTACAAATTGTCTCCCCCATTAAGTTGAGTTCTTTGAGAATAATGGTTATCCATGATTAGAAAGGAAGTCAAAAGTTGGGGAAAATTTTTTTGCAGTTAGTGTTTCTAAAAAAGGCCTAATTTCTAAAATATATAGAGAACTGACTCAAATTTATAAGAATACAAGTCATTCTTCCATTGTTAAATGGTCAAAAATATGAACAGACTATTTTCAGATTAAGTTAAAGTCATTTCTAGTTATATGGAAAATACTCTAAATTAATATTGATTATAGAAATGCAAATTGAGAGAACTTTGAGGTACCACCTCACATCTCTCAGATTGGCTAATATGACAGGAAAAGATAATGATACATATTGGAGGTGATGTGGGAAATTTGGAACACATATGCATTATTGGTGAAGTTGTGAAATGATCCAACTATTCTACAGAGTAATTTGTAAAGGGCTATCAAATTGTGTGTATACTTTTTGATCTAGCAGTCTCTCTACTGGGTCTATATCACAAAGAAATAAAAAAAGGGGAAAGGATCCATATACACAAAAATGTTTGTAGCAGCTCTTTTTTTTGTACTGGCATGGAACTGGAAATTGAGTGGATGCCCATCAGTTGGGGAATGGCTGTATAAGTTATAGTATATGAATGTAATGGGATATTATTGTTCTATAAGAAATGGTGAGCAGGGTGATTTCAGAAAGCCTGGGAAGCCTTACATGAACTGTGTTGAGTGAAGTGAGCAGAACCATTGTACACTGTGACAACTAAATTATGTGACGATTAACTCTGATAGACTTGGATCTTCTCAACAATGTGGTGTTTCGAGGCAAGTCCAACAGATTTGGGATAGAAAATGCTATCCACATCTGGAGAGAGAATTATGAAGACTGACTATGGATCAAAACATAGTATTTTAACTTTTTGTTTTTTCCCATGGTTTTTCCCCTTTAGTTTGATTTTTTCCTTGCAAAACATAACAAATATGTAAATATGTTTAAAAGAACACATTAAACCTATATCAGATTACTTGCTGTCTTGGGGAGAGGGAGGTAAAGGAGGGAGGAAGAAAATTTTGGAACACAAAGTCTGACAAAAATGAATGTTGAAAACTATCTTTATATAAATTTGGAAAAATAAAATGCTATTAAAAAAACAAAGGCCTTTCTTTGTATACCTTGTGTTTAGCACAATGCATGGTACATAGTAGAATGTTAAAAATGTTAGTTGATTGACTGTGAGAGTGAGTACTGTTTATATATTGTACTTTATATACATTAGGTTGCTTTATAGTAACATATGTAACCCAGCAATAATTATATCCTGCTGTAATTATAAACATTGGAACTTATCATGTGGGATGAAATCTCAGATTGTAAATTTGGCTTATTATTTGAGATGTCACTTTGATCCTGGTAAAAGTGTTTGTGTTGACACATCAGCAGTTCTTCATGAAAAGGAAAATGTCAACAGTTACTTAAAAAGAATGCTGCCTAGCTCCTACTCATATGAAATCAGCTCTCAGCAGATGCAGATTTCTGGAAAGGTTGAAATTGCCAGTCCTGTGGAAGGAATGGTAGAATCCCCCAAGTCATTCCCTCTTTCTCTGCTTCTCCCCTTTTAACAGGAAAGCCTTCAGTTGTAACACTTTGAACATTATTGTTAAACCTCTTGAATACTGTGAAGTTGTGAGGAATAAGATGTCTATTCCATAATGATTTTTGCCATTTTATCCTAGATCAGACTGAATTAAGAGAGCTTTGTATCTGTATTCCTTTGAATTCATCTTATATTTTTTAAACCCACACCTGACAGAAATTTAATATTATTATAACAATAACCCACCTTTCCACTTATGTAAATCACTCTGACAAGTGAGTTAGCATGAGGGTTAAAATTAAGATCATTTTAGAGGTCTAGAGAAAGGACCTAATATACTTAGCTCAAGACAAGTTTGACTATTTGTAAGCTAACTTCATTTCATTATTTAATGGAGGAGCAAATCCACTGCCTAGTATTTAAGTTTTTTTCCCTACACCCTAATTTTTTGTATAGTCAGAGGAGAAAAGAGATCTACTTCCATTGAGACCTCAAAGTTAATAACAAATTAATAAACTAGCTGGTTTTTATTGTTTCTCCCTGCATTCACTGAAGTAATTTGTACCAAGTCCAGTTGAAATACAGACTAAGTGCCCCCCTTTAATATTCTAAATAATTTCACTTTATCAACTCATTCTCATTGTCTCTCCCCTCTTTTTGGAGGACTGGAGAACAGAGCAATAAATACTTCCCAAAGTTTTGTACTATAGAGGGTTCACAACCTTCTTGGTAACCTTATTTTCCAAATACTGTTCTGCTGGCTTCCAAAGGATTTAGCAGCTTCTATATTAAAGAATTGGTGGGAAGAAAAAACACGAATTAGTATTACAACCAAAAATTATCTATCCAGTGAAACTTCAGGGAAAAAATAGATAGTCAATGAATTAGAGAATTTCCAAGTACTCCTGATGAAAAGACCAGACCTGAAAAAAAAAATCTAATTTTCAAATATAAAAGAAGCATAAAAAGGTAAACAGGAAAAAGAAAACATGGGAGATTCAATAAGGTTAAACTATTTATATTTCTTCACAGGAAGATGATATTTATATAAAACTCTTAAGAACTTTATCACTATTAAGGCAGTTAGAAGGAGTATGCATAGGCAGAGATTGACTATTATGACATAACATGGGTGATGAGAAAGAGGAATGCACCAGAAGATGAAGTAAAACAATAAATTATCTCACCTGAAGAGTTGTGAAAGAGCTATTAAAGTGTAGGAAAAGATGGGTGGGGGTTGGACTGCACTTGAACCTTACACTATTCAGAATTGGGTCAAAGAGGGAATAACACACATGCTCAATTGTATATAGAATTCTATTTTATCATATACAGAAGTGGGAAGGTAGGACATAAGAAAAAGATAGGAAGACTGACAGAAGAAAGAATGGAATGTGGGAGGAAGTGATCAGAAGCAAAACACTCATACATATTTCCAGATCCATAATTTATATCAAATCATTTCTTGTCTAAGGGAGGGGGGAGGCTATGGAGGAAATGAGGTAGGGAGAGAATCTGGAACTTGAAATGCTATCAGCAAACTCATTTTTCTACACATACATGACAGAAAACACCGTTTAAGTAATGTTTATAAGGAATGTTTTTGCATCAATAAATTTAAGTTGTTCAAACAAAAACTTGGTAGAAATTGCATACCAGGGCAAAAATGACAAGGAAACTTAGAAGAAAATAGCAATTCAGGTTGAGCAAAACACTGAAGATTTTTAAACATTATTTTAGTATGGTAACATATAGATATCCTGAATTGAATTGGGACAAGATGCTTTATCTTTAATTTTTATATCAGTATTTTTAAGGGGAAGTAAATGAACATTTTTATCATACATTTACACTCAAATTTTCTACATGCTCTTTTCTAAAAGGTATTTGACACCCAGCAAGCCTCAGGAACCTCTTTTAGAAGTCCTTTCAAGCCTGTTTCCTTTGAACAAAAGTCATCCTTACAAAGTACTTCAAAAAATGAATAAAAACTGAAAAATCAGTACAAGAAGACCCCAAGTTTGATAGCATTCACTATGGGCCTGCCCATGAGACCTACCTTTACTGTATGCCCCATACAAATTTCTTTTTGAGCATAGCTCCAAATTGCTCTCCAGAATGGTTGGATCCGTTCACAGTTCCACCAAGAGTGTATTAGTGTCCCAGTTTTCCCACATCCCCTCCAACATTCTTCGTTATCATTTCCTGTCATTTTAGCCAATCTGACAGGTGTGTAGTGGTACCTCAGAGTTGTCTTAATTTGCATTTCTCTGATCAATAGTGATTTGGAGCAACTTTTCATATGACTAGAGATGGTTTTGATTTCATCATCTGAAAATTGTCTGTTCATATCCCTTGACCACTTATCTATTGAAGAGTGGCTTGAATTCTTATATATATGAGACAATTCTCTCTATATTTTAGAAATGAGGCCTTTATCAGAACCATTAAATATAAAGATGATTTCCCAATTTGATGCTTCCCTCCTAATCTTGTCTGCATTTGTTTTGTTTGTACAGAAACTTTTTAACTTAATATAATCAAAATTATCTATCTGGTGTTCAATTAGGAGTTCCAGATCTTCTTTGGACATAAATTTATTCCTTCTCCACAGGTCTGAGAGGTAAACTATATTACGTTCCTCTAACTTGTTTAGAAAGTCACTCCTTATATCCAGATCATGAACCCATTTAGATCTTCTCTTGGTATGTGATGTTAGGTATGGGTCAAGCCCTAATTTCTTCCACATTAGTTTCCAATTTTCCCAGCAGTTTTTGGCGAATAGTGAGTACTAATCCCAAAAGCTGGGGTCTTTGGGTTTATCAAACACTAAATTGTTAAAGTTATTGCCTAGATTGTCCTGATAACCTATCCTGTACCACTGATTAACTGCTCTATTCCTTAGTCAGTACCAAACGGTTTGGATGACCGCTGCTTTATAATATAATTTTAGATCTGGTACAGCAAGGCCACCTTCATCTGCATTTTTTTTTTTCATTAATCCCCTTGAAATCCTTGACCTTTTGTTCTTCCAAATGAACTTTGCTACTATTTTTTCTAGATCTGTAAAATAATTTCTTGGGAGTTTGATTGCTATGGCACTAAATAAGTAGATTAGTTTGGGTAGTATTGTCATTTTTATTATGTTTGCTCTGCCTAACCATGAGCACTTAATGTTTTTCCAATTGAGTAGGTCTGATTTTATTTGTGTGGAAAATGTTTTGTAGTTTAGTTCGTATAGTTTCTGACTTTTCCTTGGCAGATAGATTCCCAAGTATTTTATCCTATCATCTGTTATTTAAAATGGAATTTCTTTTTGTATCCCTTGCTGCTGAACTTTGTTGGTAATATGTAAAAATGCTGATAATTTATGTGGATTAATTTTGAATCCTGCCACTTTGCTAAAGTTGTGAATTGTTTCTAGTAGTTTTTTAGTTGAGTCTCTAGGGTTCTCTAAGTATACCATCATGTCATCTGCAAAGAGTGATAATTTGGTTTCTTCATTACCTACTCTGATTCCTTTTATCTCTTTTTCTTCTCTTATTGCTAAAGCTAACATTTCTAATACAATATTGAATAGTAATGGTGACAGTGGGCAGCTTTGTTTCA
>JAJPUD010026747.1:3068-16202 GCA_023553655.1 Myrmecobius fasciatus
CTCTCTCTCTCTCTCTCTCTCTCTCTCTCTCTCTCTCTCTCTCTCTCACACACACACACACACACACACACACAGGCCATGGAATCATAATTCAGAGTTTGGAAAACATCCCCTCTGTATTTAGCTGGTACCAACTAAATTGCCAGCTGATTATAGCTCGGTTCACTAATGCTGGATTCCTAAAAGTCATTTAAAATACCATTACTTATTCTGCCTTATGGTTAGAAAGTAAATGTGAATGGTGAAAGGCAAAGTCAAGAAGGCCAATTTGACATCACTGAGCCCTGACTGAGGGAGACCCATCTGGATTGGAATGTGGGTAACACAAGTAAGATAATGTTTGGGCTTCGAAAGGCTGTTGTACATTCAGAAAGTCTAATTCTTCATCTTAAGTTGTGATAAAATCGAGAAATCAGACAGAGAAAGCATTTTAGTAGAAATCAATGGAAGTAGAAAAAAGAGAAGTGATTTAGTCACAAACAGACCACCCAGACAGCAAGAAGCTATGAGGTACTCAGGAAACAAATCAATAGTCCCACAAAGAGTTATCACATATAATAATTATCAAGAGTTCTTAGAATGCCCTCTATCTCTCTATTCAAGAAGAACAAATAATTACTTCTTAATTTGTATTAGGGCTATTTTTAGTCTTCAAAAGGTAGAGGAACCAACAAGGGGATTCTCTGGATTCATGGTCATAAATAAAGAGGAAGCAGTGTAGCCACGAGAAGCACATTGCCTCCTCCCTGCTAGAATCTGTGGAAGAGGCAAGAAGGTTTCCTCTGATATGCAACTCTGGTTTGGGGGAGAAAGAACCAAAAGGAAGAAGAATCAGGGGAACAAGCACCATTAAAAAATATTTTTAGAGTTTTCCGAAGCTCTATTGGTGGAAAAAGGGGAGGGTCAAAGAAGAGAGAGGTCAGAAGCTTAGCATGGACCGGATAGTGATAAGTGACAACCGAGAGGCAGGTGGCTGAGCTGTTCAAGTGTTATTTTGCTCCGGTTTTCTCTGGCCATGACCTTTACAGTGGAAATGTCAGAACAAAAGTGACTACCAGGGAACTGATACTTAGGATAGGTGAAGAGTCAGTCAAAGAATCCCTCACTGCCTTTGGTAAATTTAACTCACCCAGCCCAGATCTGGAAGCCCAGGTGCTGGAGGAGCAGCCAGCTGTGATGGCTGAGCTTTGTGATGTCAGAGATCATGGAAAAAATATGAGAAGGAGCAAAATATTGGAGAACAATTTTCCAAAAGAAAAAGGAAAGCCAATAGACCCTGCAGTCAGCCTGGGAAACGTGATATCGAGTCCTATAAAAAATCCTAGCATGGATCACTAAAAATATGGTTGGCAAACATTTACAATAGAAAGCAGGGATTTTGAAAAGCCATCCTAGCTTCATCAAGAATCGGTCTCAGGGGCAGCTAGGTGATACAGTGGATAGAACACCAGCTCTGAAGTCAGGAAGACCTAAGTTCAAATCTGGTCTCAGACACTTAACATTTCCTGGCTGTGTGACTCTGGGCAAGTCACTTAACCCCAATTGCCTCAGGAAAAAAAAAATGGGTCTCGCCAGTCTAACTTCACACTTTCTTATTGGGCAGGATTAATAAACCAGCAGATAAGGGAATGTTGTGGATACAGAAAAACTTTTGATAAAGGAGCTTCTATTATTTTTTCAGAAAAGATGGAATTATATAGGCTGGACACACCTTACGAACAGATATTCAGAACTTATTAAATGACAGGATTAACTGTGAGGTCAGTGTGGTGTTCAGCAGAGTGTCCCAAGAGTCTCTGTGTCTTCTGGGGCTGTTTCATATTCTTCCCAAAGACGGGTAAAGTTAGAGAAGGCGTGCATCATCAAATTGTGTCAAATGACACAAAACTGAGAGGGACGGCTAACACACTAGATAATAGTTAAAATCTAAACAGTTCACAACAGATTAGAACAAAGGAAGATGAAATTTCATAGGGAAAAAGTCAAGCCATACACGTGGGTTCAAGAGACTGACTTCAAAAGAACAATATGGAAGAGGAACGGTTGCAGGAGACGTTTCCAGTTTTCTTATAGCTTACTTGCCTACTGTGGATACTGGCCTCCCACTTATTCTTCACACAAGACCATCTCCTGAATCTGACTACCTACAAGGCTCTCCCTCCTCATCTCGGCCCACTTTGCTTCCCTGGCTTCCTTTGAAGCTAAAATCTCACCTTTTACAGGAAGTCTTTCCCCCTCCTACTTCATCCTAGTGCCTTCCCTGCATTAAATTTATCCTGCACATAGTTGTTTCTATACTGCTCTCTCCATTAGATTGTGAACTCTATAAGGGAAGGGACTTTTTTTTTGTTTGTTTTTCTTTGTATACATAACACTTAGCACCATGCCTGGAACATAATAAGTCCTTTAAAAATTTCTGTGGATTAATTGATGTGGATGGTAAAGGACTGACCCAATGTAGAATGGAAAGCCTTGGGAGGTTGTGGGATGCCCCGCCTCTGGAGGTCTTCAAGCAGTAGGTGGATGATAGGGAGGTTATGTCTGACCCTTCAGGGGGAAAGTTCTAGTCACAAGGGGGAAATACAGACTTAGGTAGAGGCAAACCAGTAAGTGCAGGAGCTGAAGCTCAGGTGCATGAATGCACATGAAGACTGCTTGGTTGCTAAACAAGCCAATACACACAGATCTACTCCCACACAGGCAGCAGACACAGATAGATACACACACATAAAAACCTGCTGAGGTAAACAGAGGCACAGAGGTAAACAAACAAAATGAAGTTTTAAATGGAGGCAGCTAGCTACATCCTATAGGACCCAGCCATGCAGAAATCCACCCAGCAAAGTTACTCACCTTGCACATGCCGTAATCTGTTAATTTGATGTGACCTTCCGCATCTAAGAGGACATTATCTAGTTTTAAGTCCCTGTAGATAATTCCCCGTTCATGGAGGAAGTTTAGAGCAATACATATTTCAGCAGCATAAAACCTTGAAGGGAAAAAAAAAGAAACAAATCCCAAAAACTATCAAAGTCTCATTGCTATTTGAGGTGACATGATACAATTCAATTCAAAGGGAGAGATTGGCGACTTCTAAAAATGGAGAGTCAACTAAGAAGGAGCTGAGGCAGGAGAGAAGGATCAAATATCATTTTTCTTACAATATAGAGGATTTTTTTAAACTTTTCTCAAAATAACCAGGTGAGATTGATGGTTTTCCCCCTGCATTGAGTCCAACCCTTGCTAATCCATTCTTCTTGGCGTCAAAAATTCAAAACTGACCTGTCAGATTCAGGTCACTAACCCAAATTACAGTTTGAATTTGCCGTCGGTCCCTCTCAATGGTCAAGATGAATGAGGTAATAGCAGCTCCACTCAGTCCTGCTAGGGAGCTCGGCAGCCAAGGGGATGGCCCCTGAGCTCCATCCCGGCTCAGGAAATAGCGCTTTGCTCTGGACACAAAATGCACTCCAAGAATATCTGGTAAACTCGTGGGGAATGAGAGAAATAGAGACCATCCTACACAACCATGTTATTTTACAGAGAAAGAAACTGAGCTCAAGAGAGGAAAAGACTTAAAGTGATCTGTATCACCCACAATTCAATGGGTTCCTATCCTCAATTTAACTGTGAATTAGTATTTTTCACAGTGTCAGGGTAACATCAGTAGAGGAAATGTCTTGATGTTAGCAAGACTTGAGTTTAAATCCTGCCTCTGAAACTTAAAAGATGTGAATCTGGATAGATCATTTGGATTCTGTGTCTCAGGCAACTTAACTATTAAGTAATGGGCAGTTTGAGATTCACCTACATGTCCATTGCTAAGGAAATCATAGATTGTATTTTTTTTTTAAAAGTCTCAGAAAATGACTCCTAATAGAACCACTTACACCTTTCCCTTCTCCATACTGCCCCTTCCCAGCTCCCAAAGGTTTTGTATTGTTTTGTACTGTTTTCTTCTCCTTACAAATGAGACAGCCTGAATAAGTGGATACAGAGTAAGCTTTGAAGCCTGGGATTCTATGCTAGGCCACATACTGGTTGTGTGACTCTGGGCACATCTCTTAATATTTCACTGCTTGAGGCAACTCCCTGAAAAGCTAAGTTGTAGAAAAGGTACCATTTTGAATAGTGAATTTTCCTTCCTGAGAAGTCTCTATGCCAAAGGATCACAGATATAGTTCCTATTCCTGTCCCTTCTTGTGAACAAGAATGAACTGTTTAGTTCAGTTTAATCTAGTTTTTGTGAATTTTTTTTTTTTTGAGGCAATAGGGATTAAATGATTTGCTCAAGGTCACAAACCTACTAAGTGTCTAAGGCCACATATGGACTCAGATCTTCCCCAATCCAAAGTCAATGCCTTATCCACTGCAGCACCACCTAGCTGTTTCACTGTATAAGTTTAAAAAAATATGGGAATGCTAAAACTGGGGCATCATGGAGGGATACTCATGAGGTCCCCCTAGCTGTAAGATCCTAATTTTTTCTATCTACACACACACACACACACACACACACACACACACACACACACACCCCACTGTGGTGAATTTGACAAAACTCTGGACTTCAGATCAGTAAGACCAGTATAAATTCTGTCCAGGTAACCTACTCCAATTCTCTGAGCCTCAGTTTTTCCATTCATAAAATGGTGCTCATATCTAGTTTTCAGGGCTATTGTGAGAATAAAAGAGACAATATTTGTAAAATGCTTAAAAAACAACTTTAAAGAGTCATCCACAGAGATGGGTAGAAAGAGGAGGCATTTATGAAAAACAATTCTTCATTAGCATTCTATCCAAAGAGCATCTGGTTTTCTAATTGTCGTAAATGACAACGCCAATGATGGGGTGCTGCCTGCAACATACCTGGCGTGCTCCTCCGGAAGCTTTCTTTGCCTTTGCATATGAAACATGAGATCCCCTCCATTCACATACTCGATGACAAGGAATAACCTGAAAGAGAGAAGATCTCATCAGCGGCAGGCAGCTTCCCCAGGGAAGAAGGAACTTGGATGTTTCCGGCAGAATTCAATCTGCAGCAGCCTAGATTTGATGGGGAAACCATATTGCAGGGGAAGAAAAAAAAATCCATGAAGGAAACTAATTTAGCAGAAGTTTCATGAGCCACCCTCTACAGACAAGGAAGAATGAACCATAAAGAAATAAGACTTTAAAAGAAATTATTTTTAAACCAAACGAACATACATATTTGAATGAGCATCATTTTGTCTGAAGTGGTCAACTGGATGACTCATTTTTTATTTCATCAAGGAGACCACGGCTTCAAATATTTTTTTAAATAGGGGGGGTTGTTTGTTTTTAAAGGATCTGCACATTTTTTTGCATTTTCCAAACCAGCACTGCCACAAAGCCTAGAATGCCCTCTCTCCTCAAATCTGTCTCTTGAATCATCTTGAAGAGAGAACTCATCAGAAGTGATAGAAATATAAAATAAACATCAATAATTTTTTTGAATCCAAGGGAACAGTTCTGTTTCTTGAAGGAGAGTTCTAATATTTCCATTCCCACTCCTTTCTAGGTAGAGAAATAAGTGAGGGTAATCTCTGGGAAGGGCTTCTCCATAAGCAAAAGCATGTAGTACAATAAGAAGACTAACTGGGCTAAGTAAGAGGACCTGGGTTCAAATCTTGCCTCGGACACTGTCTTGTAAGCAATCTACAAGACCTGAATGGAAAACCTTTCTTGATCAGCCTTAGCACTGGTGGATCCACCCTCTTCAAAGTAGCTTGTATTTATTTCTCTTTGTACTTGTTGCTTGCCTTTGAGAGAATACAAGTTCTCCTAGGGCAGGAGACCAGTCCTGGAGTCTTTTAGTAGCAGGAAGGCAGGTGCTAAATAAATGCTGATCAGATTGAATGAAAGAAATTGACCCCTTTTCAAGGAAGTCTGTGATTTGAATCCTTAATTTGGGGGTCTTGTGACTTGCTGAAATGTATTCTGCAGGAAGGAAAAAGGCCTGAAAAAGTAAGCAGTCATTTCATGCACCAAGGGTCAAGTGATGACAACTCTCAGAATGTCTTTAGTCCAAGAGGCTTTTGTATATCTATGGGTATCCCACAGGCTAGGTCTTCATTCAAATATTCTCAAAGGAGAAATTAGGGGTGCCAAACAGGGTCATTCTAGAAATCAGAAGACAGAAATCTCTGCCCCTTGAATGTGCATTCAATTTGTTGAAACAGTCCCAAGTCATTCACTGCCGGGGCTGGGGAACAAAGCAGGTCACCTTGGCTTTTGCAGGGTCCAAGAAGGTACAAGAGACCCAGCAGCCCCAGTAGCATCACAGAACTGTGATGTTACTCCACCTCCAGCCTCCAGGCTTTTGCTCCCTTTTCTACCTCAGTCTCTTGGAACTTTTAGCCTTTTAAGGTCCAACTCTACAAATGGTGACTCTCACCCCTCATCACCTTCATCTCCAAATCCCTTCAGACTTATTTGATCTATGTTGTGTCTTTGCTCCTCTGTGGGCAGATACTATCTCCCAAGATATAAGCTGCTGATTGGCAGAAGCTGCCTTTCTTTTAATAGGCAATTAATGCTTATGGATTGATCAGCTGCATCCTTAGGACTTAACACAGTACCTCGCACAGAGTAAATGCTATATAAATGCCAACTATTCTTGTTGTTAATGAGATCACAGAATATATTGGAGAATTTGGAAGACGCACCCCATTTTTTGGTGTGTCTGGCTTATGACTTTGGAGGATTTTGCACCAGAAACAAATGGAACCTTTCAGAAATGTTGTCCCTTGTCTCATGACAAGGTCCTTCCGATTTCCTCTGTCCTTCATCTAAGCACTCTAGGGTCCACTCACTGCAAAACACATGGCAGCAATAGAAATTCTGCTTGTTCCCAATTATCTGAGCTATCTCCCTGCTCTGTCTGGGAGAGAGGCCAGACCTCTCTCCTATTGGCTGCACCCAGAACATGCCGTGGCTCAGTCACTCAATCTCCTCTGCTGCGCTAACGCCTACACAGCTCCCAATACAAAAATTGTATTTCCATGAACACTTATTGCAAAGAAGGTCTTCTGTGATAAAGGAGCAGGGTCTGAGTAGCCAACCCTGTGAGTAAAGGTCCAAAGATGATAACCCTGCATGCACTATGCCTCCTGGAAAGAAAGAGTTCCAAGCTAGCATATGTATATCAAAACTGCAAGGGAGAAGGAAGCTGATAAAGAGAAAGTAAAGAGGAAAAGCAGAAAGGGGCAAAAAAGTCACATTTCACAGTAAGGATGGGATGAACTATTCATGCAAAAAACATGCAATTATTCATCTGTTTGTTCATCCACTCATTCATTCAGTCCCTCTGATTAAGTGTAGAGCAGTGTATTAGGATCAGGAGGGCAGATATATGTAAAATGACTTTCTTAGGGTCACATAGATGCTAAGTGTTTGAGGCAGGGTTTCCTAAATTCAGGCCCAGCACATTATTCACTGCTTCCCTTAGTGTGGTCTCTAACCTCATGGAACTGCCCCATTTCTATTCAGTATTGTGTGTGTGTGTGTGTGTGTGTGTGTGTGTGTATCAGTTTCCATTCTATTTAGAGGGATACAACTTGGTCACAGGTAATAATAATAACTAACATTTACATAGAGATTACTATGTGCCAGGCACTGTAATAAGGGCTTTATAAATATTATCTCATAGGATCCTCACCACAACCCTGGGAAGGAGATGCTATTATTATCCTCGTTTTACATACAAGGAAGCTGAAGCAAACAGGATTATGTGACCTGCTTAGGAAGTATCTGAGGCTGAATTTGAACTCAGGAAGATGCAGCTTTCTGACTCCAGCCATCCCACTACCTAGCTGCTGTCCCTCATATCACAACACAAATGCATACAGCTCAGCAGCCTAGAAGAACCCAGACCCATGCACCAAGGACCCATAGACGTAAGCTTCTTGAGAGCAGGGACTGACTGTCATTTGCCTCTCTTTGTGTCACTTTGCAATCAAGCCTGGCACGTGGAAGGTGTTTACTGACTAAGGAGCAATAGGAGGAAGTCCCTCTAACTCCTCCCTAACACTCATTAGGACTGATGTTCTTCTCCCAAGGGAAAGGCATTTGGATTCTATTAAGAGCTGACACTTTGCCCTTGGCAGAGCTAGGGACATGTTAACTTGACACGTGCCTAAAACCAGCTACCAGTCAATTCAAGACTAATATAAATTAGGTGCCTACTGTATGCATGGCACTTGAGACTAAGCTGGTGACACAAGAGAAACAAAAATAGTCCCTCTTCCCAAGACAATTACATTCTTTTTTTTTTTGACCTTGAGTCCCTTTTAATTGATTCTTAATGTTTATATTTCTCCTCAATGTTATATGTTGAATTTTCCCTTAACTTCTGGTTTTTTTTAAAAAATATAGACAATTATATTCTATTGGAGAATGAACAGATAAATAAAAAGAAGCCTACATGAGCAAAGAGGTGGTCCTAATAGACCAATTGCTTCCCATGAACATTCTGAATTGGACAGAGAGCAGTCATCCCCATGGGAAAGGAGTGGCTAAGGAAGTCCCTCAAAAAAGTCCAAGAAATACCTTAAATCTGAAAGCCCTTAACTGACTGATATCAAGATCAGAAACAACAATATTCCTAAAAATTAGAAATGAAACATGACCCAACTAAAGAGAACCATCAGGTTACTGACAAAGTTAATTCAGCCTCACCAAGGTCAGGAAGGAAAGAATCCCTGGGGGGGCATGAAAAACAAGCTTGATGGATGGGAGTCTCTTCTCTCCTCATCATAAAGGATGGTGACCTGCTTCAAACAGGCAGGAAACCTGGCAGCATCCCATGCCAGGGAAAGGAAGTTTAATCCATCAACAACTCTATCTCTCAGCTGGGAAACCATGAGCTCTTCCTTTAGCAGAAAAAAGTGAGGTGAGAAACGATCAAGGACTATTTTCCCAACCCAGAGGGACAGGCTACAATACAACTGTTCTTGGGGCCATTCTTAATACAAAGAGAAAGGACAACAGTTCTCCTAGCAGTGAGGCACATGGATTTCCACTGTAAGAGGCAGACTCCTAAGCAAGCACATTTTAAAATTGTTTTTAGTTTTTACAATTCAATACCAATAAACACATATGATATGCCTTTAAAAAAAAAAAAAAAAAAAGCACCGGGAGCTGTCCTCGGTGCTGAAGGGATAAAATTAAGTCCACTGTCTACTTTGGAAGATTTGGGAATGCTAGCTTCGTGGATATCACATGCTCATCCAGACAACACTTCAAGGAGGCGTGATTTCTTCCCGCTGAGTATTCCTTCAGTAATGTCCTATTCCATCATCTCTTCTTTAACTTGATCTCAGGAGCCTGTCTGCACCAGGAAGATATATAAGTGGGTTCTAGGTGACTCAAAGCCTTTCCCACTTGGTCAAGCCTCCAAGATCTCGCCATTCATGGGATTTTGAGAAGCCATGATCACACTGGCATAGCAAACGAATACATAACAAAGAGACTAGAATGGAAAAGTTCAGGGTTTTTTGGTCTGTGATTTTCATCGGTTTAAGGAATTCTCAGTAAGGGAATCCTACCAATGCACATCAACATCTGTCCTGAAACTTACATTCTTGCACAGTTGTCACTGGGAAGTTAAATGACTTGCTCAAGTTCACACAGCTAGTTAAGTGTCTGAAGCCAAATTTGATCTCAGGTCCCTAAGGCTCTAAATATTGTGCTATCCAGCTGCCCCTCACTCATTAGAGCTGATCTGACTAAATACCTTCTTCCTATGCTTTTGAACTGAGTTTTCACCATTTTAGGTAATGTAGATGCAAGGTGGGCGAGAACAGGCCATTTGAGATGTCACCATCTGGCAGGTGAGTGAAGAATGAAATGACTCCAAGCAGCTAACTGTCATTTAAAACTCATTGTTCTCCTAAGCTGGAATTGTAAATTCTGACAATGACAAATTTACTTATAAATTTAAAATTGAAATGTACCCTTTTAATCTTTTTTTTAAAATTTGAGTTTTATTGATGCTCTTTTTTCCTTTACACTATAGATTGCCAAAGAGTTCTTTCTTTATAAACCCCTCCCTTGGAACCAAAAAGCAGTTATATATGCCCCATTCCACATCTACAGTTCACCACCTTTCTCTTGATTAAATCATAGGATTCTAGAGATGGAAGGGACATTAAAGGCTATCTAGTCCAAACCCATCATTTTACAGTAGAAGAAACTGAACTCCAGAGACATAAACTTCCTTGCTTTTTTCCCAGGCACCCAGTCTCCTCTGGACCCCATATTCAGTCAGCCAACCATTGTCCCAGTGAAATGTAACCTTTCTTAAGCAAAGAACTATATGTCATTTTGACTTTCAGCCTCAGTCTACTCTCTAACCCTTCACTCACTCTGGCCATCTACTTGTTCCTCATATGACAATCCATTTCTGGTCTCAGTGCTCCATTATATATCTCACTGCACTTTGTGCATGGACTAGGGATTTCACTGAGACAGGGTAAATCCCAGACAGGAACCTTTCTCCATCAATGGAAATTGCCTGCTATGTAACTTAGTCTTAGAGGCTCTTCTGGGGTATTCAGAGGGAAAGTGAGCTGACCAGTAGTAATACAAAGCTAGTATTGAATTAGAGCTATAACACATTGGTGCTTCCCCTTATTGCACATAATAGGTACTTAATTACTGCTTGTTGGACTAGCATTGCATGTCCAAACTACAGATATATCAATTGTTCCTTTTGGTCAATTCTTATTATTATTACTCATTTACCTATTATTACCTCTTTATCAGATTGTTTGCTGTCTTAGAGAGAAGGGAAGTAAGCAAGGGAGGAAGAAAAATTTGGAACAAAAACTTGGAAGTTTTACAAAAATGAACGTTGAAAACTATCTTTACAAGTATTTGGAAAAAGAAAATGCTATTGAGAAAAGGGGTGTGGGGAGGTGGGGGAGAGTGAACCAAACCTCTCCTATTGCTTTTCTTTGTCATTTCAAAGTCCCCAACCTGGCCCATACCTTCAATCAACTCAACAAAAGAATGAATAATTAGTATTCTCCAAAAAATAGAACGAGCAATTAGCTGGTGCAGTGAATAGAGCAAAGGGACTAGAGTCAGAAAACCTAAATTGAAATCCAGCTTCCTCCTGGGCAAGTCACTTTGCCTCAGTTTCCTCATCTGAAGAAAAAAATGGCAAATCATTCCAATATCTGCTCAAAAAAACTTCAGGTGGGATATTAGCTATAAATGAAAAAAATAACAAAAGTAGAAAAGGCTAAATTGTACAGTCCGCATGACTGGAAGTGTTCAAGCAGGGCTTGGCTGCCCCTTTATTATGGGAGGCCAGAGAGTATTCCTGAATAAAGTGGAAGTTGGTTTCTTTAAGGTAATTGATGGTCTCATCATTGCTAAATTCAGGGGCCTTTTCCTCAATCCTCATCCTTGACTCCCCAAAGCATCAACACTGTTGATCACCCTCTTTTCCTGCATGCTCTCTGGATTTCTATAGCATGGCTCCTTCTATTTCCCTTCCACTTTTCTGATCGTGCTATCTCAATCTCCTTTGTAGGATCATCAGCTACATCCTGCCCCACAATTGTGGATGATCCTAAAGGCTCGGTCCCAGGTCCTTTGCTTTGCTCTTTCTCTCAACACCAGTGCTTAGCAGTGTCTGGTATAGTTAGATACTTAATAAATGTTTAGTGATTAATTGATTATTGATCAAAGTGCTTACAACCCTATTTATCTACAAATGACCTTCAGATTCATGTCTAACCTTAGTGTTTCTCCTGATCTCCAGGCACCAACTGCTTGTAGATCATCTTCATTTGCCTATACTGTAGGCATCTCAAATTGAACATGTCCAAATCAAAACTTAGGATCTTTCTTCTCAAAATTTCCCCCTTTTCTAAGCTTCTCAATTCCCTATCAAGGGCACCATTAACCTATATTTAAACCTCAGCATTTTCATCAATTTCTCACTCTCCTCCATCCCATAAATCTAATCCAATTGGCATCTTCTCAATTCAATCTCCACAACATCTTATATTGGTCTCATTGTCCTGAACAACGATGTACAATAGCCTTTGGATTCATTTCTCCTTTTCCAGACCATTCTTTTCTGCCCCATCTCCCACCTGATTTCTAAGGTGACATACCTAAAGTACATCCCTGACCATATAATCCTCTGACTCCAGAGAGCTCAGTGACTCCCTACTAACTGTTATGCCGACTCCTATAATATTTAAATCTCTTCATGGTCTGGCTTCCAATTATCTATCACTAAGTCATCGCACATTTTCATTCCTTGGACATGCTCTTCAATCTCCTGACTTTATGTCATGTCATGGCCTGTACCTCACACCCAGAGTGCCCTTCTTCCTCACTTAGATCCTTTAAAGACTTAATTCAAATGCTTCCTTCTATAAATCAGTGTTCTAGGTCCCACCCTGCCAAATTACTTTGTATTTTCTGTTTATTTCTCAGTTGAATAAAAGCTCCTTGATTGTCTTTCATCCTTCATTGTCTTTCTATCTTTAGTACTTAGCATGGTGCCTGATATATGGCAGAGACTTGCTGAATGTTTGTCCAATGGATGAATAGGAGGTGAGATTAGATCGGTGGTGTGAGAATCAAATAGAAATGATTTTTAAACCATACATAAAGACCCTTGCAGCCACATATTGGATTGCAAGCTCCTTGAGGACAGGTTTTCTCTTTTGCCTCTTTTTGTATTCCCAGCATTTGTTACGTGGTAAGTAGAAACTTAATAAATGTTGGTGCTTAAAATATTGATTTAGAAAACCACTTATTAATATTATATTTGTTCTATTGTACTTCTACTTTTTAAATATATATATTTCACTGTTACATTTTCAACTAGTCCCTACCAAACCTGGCTATTTCTGAGCTAAACAATATCCAAGATACCTCTCACCTCTCGGAGCCAGAGGATCATGAATTAATTTATGGCTTTTGTTTTCTCCCATCACATTCACTTCTAGATGGTCCTCACACTGCCCCTCCCCAAAAAGCTATCACTTATAATAGAAAGAAAAAAGCAGCTTAGAAAAACTAATCAACACACTTGTCTGACAGTGTATGCAACATTCCTCCCAGCTCTGTTTTTTTTTTTTTTTT
>JAJPUD010026748.1:0-16202 GCA_023553655.1 Myrmecobius fasciatus
TCTTTCTTTCTTTCTTTCTTTCTTTCTTTCTTTCTTTCTTTCTTTCTCTCTCTCAACTGACAAATTGATAAAATCATCCCCAAACAAGAAGTGGATGAAAGAAAATTGCAAGCACTGAATGTGCATGCTTAATGAGTTAATAAATATTAACTTCTCTTCAAAGGAAAGAGTTGGGTTTTTTGGTTATTTTTGAAAATGGATTGTATGAATAGGGAGGGGGAACATGTCAAGGAGGAGCATGCAATGGGAAGACCAAGAAGTCTTATTAAATTCATCATCCCAGCCATTTGGAGTGATGTGGGAGAGAACTTGTGCTTCAGGATGGGAAACAAAAGGCTCATTCCTACATTTTATAAGCAAGGAGCCACCCAGGGACAGTTTCTGGATGGATCACTCATTTCTTGCAGAAACTAAATAAACCAACTTCAGAAACTTGTGAATCCTTTTTATCTTTGTAGCATATTTTTTAAAGCTTTTTATTTTCAAAATATATGCAAAGATAGTTTTAAACATTCACCCTGGAAAAACCTTGTGTTCCAATTTTTTCCCTCTCTTCCCTCACCCCTTCCCTTACAGTAAGTAATCCAATATATATTAAACATGTGCAGTTCTTCTATACATATGCCATAGCCACTATACTGCACAAGAAAAATCAGATAAAAAAATCAGATCAAAAAGGAAAAAAAATTAAGAAAACAAAACAACAAAAAAAAATGAAAATACTATGTCGTGATCCACATTCAGTCTCCATAGTCCTCTGGGTGCAGATGGCTCTCTCTACAAGACCTTTAGACGTGGCCTGAATCACCTCACTATTGAAAAGAACCTCATCCATCAGAGTTGATCATTGCATAATCTTATTGTAGCTGTGTACACTGTTCTGTTAGTTCTACTCACTTCATTTAGCATCAGTTCATGGCCTTTCTGAAATCATCGGGCTGGTCATTTCTTACAGAACAATAATATTCTATGACATTCATGTACCATAACTTATTCAGCCACTCTCCAATGGATGGGCATCCACTCAGTTTCCAGTTCCTTGCCACTTTAAAAAGGGCTGTGTAGCATATTCTATCAGTTGAATGGAGCTAGACCTTGAAAGATTTTCAGTATTAAGCTGAGGACTTTGTATTTCACCTGGGGGGAGCAATGGGGATGGTTAAAGCTCCTAGCATCAGGTTGTGTATGTGCTCAGATCAAAATAAAGGTGCTGCATAAAAGTTGTTTGTTTGTTGTTTTTTTTTTTTTTTAAAGAAAGGCTTTTTGAAATCCAAATTGATGAATAATGAACTTTAGTATTTCATATCGGGGGAAAAGGATTTGTCTTCACTTTAGTTGCCCAGAAATTTTGATGGATTTCTGACATAATGGGACTAGGAAGACAAGACCTGTATCCAAATCCCATTCTTATGTAATCGTAGCTGTTCCCCTTAGTTGTTTTTATTACTTTCCAGATCATTTATCTACCCCTCTGCTTGGCCTTTAAAGCCCTTCACATTCTGACAACAACTCATCTTCTCAGTTTTCTTACAATGTTCATTCATTCATCCAATAAACATTCAAAAAAGTGCCTAGTATGTGTCAGTGCTTAGTATTGAGGATGCAAAAAGAGGCAAAATATAGTCCCTGCCCTCAAGGATCATACAACCTAAAGAGAGAGACAACCATCCATCACCAAACATCTATGAAGCACCTACTATGTGCCAGGAAGTGTGCTAAGCACTAGGGATACAAAAAGAGGCCCAAAACAGTAGCCCTTAAGGAGTTCTCTAGAGACCAGTCAGAGGGGCCTTCTTATTGTTCCTCATACACGTCACTTGCTCCATTTCCCACTTTTTCATTGACCATTTCTTTTACCTTGGAGCTTTGACGTCTGGTTCCTGCCTGTAGGAATCCCAAATTCTTTTCCAGCTCTAACACCACCTTCTAGTTGAGGCCTTTTCTGATTCCCCCAAGATGCTAGTATCCCTCCCCGCTCATACCCTGAGGCAAATTGAGGTTAAGGGACTTTCCAAGGGTCACACAGGTAGGAAGTATTAAGTGTCTGAGACCAGATTTTAACTCAGGTCCTCCTGACTTCAGGGCTGGTGCTCTATCCACTGTGCCACCTAGCTGCCCCTCCCATTTTTAATCTCTATATGTACATGGTGTCTCCTTCATAGAGTAGCTTATACAGGGCTATAAAATGCCCAACTATTTACAAATGTCATCTCTTTTGATCTTCACAAGAACCCTCTGATGTAGGTACTATTATCCCTGTTTTGCTTCTGGGACCAGAGACTTTACATAGTTCCAGATGAGGAAACTGAGGCAAACAGAGTTAAACGACTTGTCCAGTAGACCCAATACTCTATCCACTGAACCACCTAGTAACCCCTGAATGAATACTTGTGGGTTAATCTATTCGGTTGAGATTCCTTCTAAGATAGTTAGTTGCCTGAATGGGAGACAGTTCAATCATCTACATACCTACTCCTATAATATCCTGAAATTTCTACCAGATCAAATAATGATCATGAAGTCCAATAAGAAAATTTAGTAAATGACTTCTTCTAGGCCAAAATGGCACAAAAGTTAACCCATATTCATAGAAAAGAAAGTGCCAGCAGGATCAGAGACTGGTCACATATATAGCTTTCAAGTCTCTGTATCCAGAGACAGCAAGAGGGAAGAAATCTCTTGTTAAAAATCAAAGATTGAGACCCTGAGTCTATAACACTATGCCTTGATATGCCAGAAAGAACCTTGAAGATCCAGAATTCTGAATTTCAAAGATTCCTGACCAAAGGAAGTAGAGGTAAGAGCAAGAACTTAAATGACCCAAGTGGAGATCAAGCTCTACTGACCACTCTGCCTAAAAAATAAGGCAGGGGGAGAGAACATGGCCCTGGAACAAAGCTCCAATTCAGGATAAGTAAGTCAAAGAAAACAGTCAGTGTCAAAGAGTTATTATAAATAACTCCACAACAACTGCAAGCCAAGAAAAGAAAATAGGAACTTCCTATTTCTCATAATTGGGGTACATGAGAATAAGCAAATATGGAGGAAGGAATTTGGGGAGGGGGCATAAGAAGGGGACATTTTCTCAAAAGAAACAGCACAGTTTGGAATAGAAATAAAAATAGAAAAATACCCAACCCGAGGAAGTTGAAGGGGAAGGGGAGAAATTTAAGAAGCAGAATCTAAGAGGCTGCTTTAAATTATCTCTTAGGCAATTGGGGAATGGATGAACAAATTGCCATATATGGATGTAGGGAAATATTACTGTGCCATAAGAAATGTAAATGAAAGAATGTCAGAGGATCCCGAAGAGAGTGAACTGAGGGAAAGAAGCAGGCAGATCCAGGAGAATAATTTATACAAATTCAAAAAATAAGAAAAACTACTTCAAAAGACTTAGGAACTGTGATCAAAGCAATGAACCTTCATGTCTCCAAAAGGATCTAAGATGAAGCATATTTCCTATCTCCTGACAGACACAAGACAAGACACTGTTTTTGACACAATGACTTTGTGGATTGGTTTTAATTAGTTTTGCTTATTTGATACTAAATTTCTTTTTGTTGCTGCTGTTTTTCCCCTGAGAACTCTCTGGGACTCAGTTTCCTTATCTGCAAAATATATGTGTTGGGTGAAAAATTCCCTTTCAGGGACCCACATGTGCAAGAATGTTTGTGGCAGCCCTTTTTGTAGTATCTAGAACCTGGAAACTGAAGGGATGCCCATCAATTGGAGAGTGGCTGAATAAATTATGGTATATGAATGTTATGGAATATTATTGCTCTATAAGAAATGACCAGCAGGACAATTTCAGAGAGGCCTGGAGGGACTTGCATGAACTGATGCTGAGTGAAACAAGCAGAACCAGGAGATCATCATGCACAGCAACAACAGTATTACATGATGATCAATTCTGATGGACATGGCTCTCTGCAATAAAGAATTGTCTCAAACCAGTTCCAATTGTTCACTGAAGAAAACCATATACACCCAGAAAGAGGGACATGAAATGTGGACCACAACGTAACATTTTTATGATCTCTATTGACATTTGCTTGCATTGTGTTGCCTTTCTCTGATTCTTTTTTTTTTCTTGTAGATAGGATTTTTCTTGCATAACTTCTCAAGCATTTCAACATTATTAACATGTAGTGGACTTCCTGCCATCTAGGGGAGGGGAGGGGACTGGGGGTAAAATTTGTATTGGAAAGCTTTGTAAAGATCAAGGTTGGGGAACTACCCATACATATGTTATACAAATAAAAAGCTTAAAATAAAAAAAAATTCCCTTTCAGCCTTGGTCTCTCTGTGCACTTTAATAAGAGATATAAGTCTTAGTGGCTGGATTTGGTAATCTGGTATTTATACATGTCTTTGTTCCCACACTTCTCAGAATGTAAACTTCTTGAAGGCAAGGGCTGTTTGACTTTTTGTTGTTGTTGTTGTTTTTGTATCCCCAGCAGCTGCACATAATCTTTCATTCATTCAAACCTATGAAAAGCTTGCTCTGTGAAATCTCAGCAGCTCCTTCCCCCTCTTCCCTTTTCTCTTTTAAAATCAAAGTCTGTGGCTCTTCTCAATAATTCAGTGATTCAAGGAAACACCAATAGACTTGGAATGGAAAATGTCATCCTCATCCAAAGAGAGAACTATGGAGATTGAATGTAGATGGAGTCTTAGTACTTTTACTTTTTTGTTTGTTTGTTTTCTTTTTCTTTCTACTGTTTTTCTCCCCTTATGGGATGATTTTTCTTGCACAACATGACAAATATGGAAATATGTTTAAGAGGATTGTATATATTTAACCTATGTCAGATTGCTTTCTGTCTTGAGGAGAGGGGAGGTGAGGGAGGGAGGAAGAAAAATTTGGAACACAAAGTTTTACAAAACTGAATGTTGAAAACTATCTTTACATATATTTGGAAAAATAAAATGCTATTGAGAAATAAAATAAATGAATTCATGTAAAAAAAATCAAAGTCCGTTTTATAAGTGACAATTCATAGAGTTGCCCCTATCTTTGCCAGCCAGTAAAACAGAAGAACAATTTTCTAAGAGAGTTCAGATCACAGATAGAGTACTAGATGTCCTTAAATAGTTTAGAACTTTTAGAATCTTTTTTAGAAGTTTTAGAATCTTTTGGGAACCTTTTGGAAAAATCATTTGTGGTAGTCCTTTTTCTCATATAGTTTAAAGCAAACTAGCATTCCTTCTACATGAATACCTAGAAGAAATGAAGCAAGAGATTTTTAAAAAATGAAATAAAAGTTCTTGAGTAAAGAATTGGAAAGAGAATAGATAGCATTCCTGTGGTCTTAAGTCTTTTTTTTAAAATCTTTTATCTCCTTACCATGTGTGTAAGGATGATCTGCAGAGACTCAGACTTGAGTTGTCCAGTAGCTGGCCAGCAGACTAAACAGAGGAACAAAGCCCAGTTGGTGATTTACTCACAGAGGAAATAGATCTCTCTTTTGGGATTTTCCTCTTTCTGGGAGGATTAAGAATGGAAGCTCCAGAAGATAGATCATTGGATCTGTATTCTGATGGAATTCAATTCATCTGCAAAAGGAGGGGAGCTGCAAGGATAGCTCTTACTTCACAGGAAAATGTGCAAAGCATTTTATAAACCTAACAAATATTCAGATGCTACTTCCTAACTATGTCACTTAACTTCTATCTGCTTAGGTTTCCTCAACTATAAGATAGATAGTAATAGCACCCACTTTCCAGGGGCACTTAGGTGCACATTGGATAGGAGATTGGGTTTGTAATCAGGAAGTCTTATTTTCATGAGTTCAAATCTGGAGTCAGATCCATTTAAACTGGTTCCAAGACACATATCACTTAAAATCTGTCTCTCACTCTCTTTCTGTTTCTTTCTGTCTCTGTCTTTCAACTCACTTCACCCTGTTTGCCTCAGTTTACTCATCTGAAAAAAAAGCTAGAGAAAGAAATGGCAAACCACTCTAGTATCTCTAGAGGTTTGTATCCAGTATCTTGGGAGTTTTCTTAAACCCCAAAATGGGGTCATGGAGAGTCAGATGTTATTGGATCAACTTAACAACACTTTCCAGAGTTGTTTTGAGGATCAAATGAGATAAGATTTGTAAAGTGCTTATCACAGTGCCTGGCACATTGCAGGCATTTAATAAATCAGTATTATTATTGTACTCTTTGACATCCAATTAATTTTTGGATCCCTAAGATCTTAGCTCAGTCACTGCCAGACAAAAAGTGTTTAATAAATGCTTGCTTCCTTTTTATTAGTAGTGTTATTGTGTATGTGTTGTTTCTTCTGCTAGAAATATAAGCCCTTTGAGAACAGACATTTTTTTCTCTGTCTCCCTGAAACTATAACTAAATCCTTGGCAGACAAGAAGTACATAATGAATGTTTGTTGATTGCTTGCTCTGAATTGCTTTTTTCTTTCTTTCTTTTTATCTGAATATCTGGAATGTTTAGACATTCTTAAAGCATATCAATTTACAGGTACACCTGGCAAAGACTGATTCAAGCACAGTCAGACTCATTAATTGTCTTGTGTTTGTTTTTCAGAGGATGTTGAGTATGTGCATGGTATGCTAGCATATGGGAATACTTCATAGCAGATTTTTTGCCTGCTTCAGATCATCCCCATACTAGACTGAGTATAAGTACAAGCAAAAGGATCTATTTGATCCATGCAAATCAAAGAAAAAGTAGTAGGGGCAGCTGGGTGGTACAGTGGATAGAGCACCAGCCCTGAAGTCAGGATGACCTGAATTCAAATCTGGTCTCAGACACTTCCTAGCTGTGTGACCCTGGGAAAGTCACTTAACCCCAATTGCCTCAGCAAAAAGCAAAAAAACAAAACAAACAAAAAAGTAGTAATCCTGGTCTAAGATAAAATCTATGAAACCTGGAAGTTTTCCTGTTAAAACTTCCTAGAAAGAGATCATTGGTTGGAAGCTGGAAGGGAACTCAGAGCCAGGGATAGAATCCAACTCCCTTCATTTTTACAAGTGAGGAAACTGAGGCTAAGAAAGGTTAAATAGCTTGATGGAGGACACCCAAGTAATTAACTGGCAGAGGAAGGTTTTGAACTGAGCTCCTTTCACTCCAAAGGTAGTATATTTTTTGCACTGTACTCCATTGCTTGGTAGGACCATACATGATCTCAGACTAGTACCTTTGTTGGTTAACTTTGGTGGGGCTAGAAATAAGCTCTCATCAATGGTAGAGAATGGGGGACAGGCACAAAAGAATGTCCTCTCTATTGATAAATTGAACACCTAAGTCCCATTCTTTAGAACAACCTAATACTAGGAATATTGCAGGGAAGTGCAATATTCTTAAATATTAAGAAGACCACATGCATAAGGGAGTCTACTCTTCTAATAATGTTCTTTGCTAGAAAAAGCAAATGTGGGAATGAATCTGACATGTTGGCTGATAATGGCTCAAACTGCCCAACAATCCTCTTTCCCTAGTGTCCTTGGGTCAATAATGAAAAGCTGTTAAGAGTGGGCACTACTTCTGCCAAAAGAGATTGAAATTTCTTTATGCTTTTGATGATTGTTTCCTTGATGATGAAACTGAGCTGGTGATGAGGCCCTCAGAGCCTAACTAAGCTAATCCTAGGACAATAGTGATAAAGGATATCATATGATTTAAGTCTAAGCACTCTAATTCTGGTGTTTTCCTCAGTTTAAAAAAAATTCTCTTAATTTCAGAGAGCCATTCTCAGAAACACTGTCCATTGATAAAGACTGACTGCTCAAACTGGGAAAAAAATTAAATCTAAGGGTTTTAATAAAGGCTTTGTTTCTAAAATATATAGAGAAATCACTCATTTATAAGAATACAAGCCATTCTCCAACTGATAAATGGTCAAAGAATATGAACAGGCAATTTTCAGATGAAGAAATTAAAACCATTCCTAATCATGTAAAAAAATGTTCCAAATAACTATTGATCAAAGAAATGCAAATTAAGACAACTCTGAGATACCACTACACATCTCTCAGATTGGTTAAGATGACAGGAAAAGATAATCATGAATGTTGGAAAGGATGTAGGAAAACAGGGACACTAACACATTGTTAGTGAAGTTGTGAACTGATCCAACCATTCTGGAGAGCAATATGGAACTATGTCCAAAGGGGTATCAAACTGTGCATACCCTTTGATCCAGCAGTAGCTCTACTAGGCTTCAGATCATCCCCATGCTGGACTGGGTATAAATCTGTTAGGCTTTATAATCCCAAAGAAATCATAAAAAAGGGAAAAGGACCCAATGTGCAAAAATATTTGTAGCAGCCTTTTTTGTAGTGGCAAGGAATTGGACTCTGAATGGATTCCCATTGGTTAGAAGTGAGTAATGTGCTTCATCACCAATTCTTTGGAATTCTGATTTGTCATTACATTCATCATATTTTTTAGTCAGTCAATATGCATTTATCCAGTGCTTCAGAAACACTGAGAGTCTTCCCTTCCCAGACTGATACTTTTGTGAAGGCAAACTTGGCCATCTTTTAACTCAATTCTTACCTAGCTTTGAGCACTGAAGGGATTTTGTCTCAGACAAGATGAGATTTGAGAAAGACCTTGGCTTAAAATGGTCAGAGTCTCCCACTGCACCAAGGGCCATCACTTAGCAATCTTGACCTGTGACTTGCCACTGGATTCTGATGACTCTGGAGGAGAGAGGGAGGTTTATAACTTTGTACATTTAAATTTAATTCACTTGAAAGTCAAGACCCTGCTGATGTCATTAGTTCTTTTTGAGAATGAAGGATGAATAACAAAAATAACAACAAGAAGTGCCTACTATGCCTCAGGGTTACATGCAGGGGATACAAAGAAAGTATACAAGAAAACAAAAGAGAGTGCCTGCCCTCAAGGCACTTACAATCTAATGGGGTGACTGTGGCAATATGTATGTAGGTGTGGGTCTACATATATACATATACACACATACAGTATAGATTGGAGTTTAGTAATCCCTGTCTTTTCAAAATTGATTTTCCTTAGAATGTTGCTATTTTATAAATTAATCTTTTGATTCTGCTTACTTTAAGCTGCTTCAGTTTACATAAGTTTTCCCAGGTTTCTCTGAAACAAACTCTTTATACAGAATAATAGTATCTCATGACACTGATATACCATGATTTGTTCCAACTGATGGGCATCACTCCTCCACACTTAGTTTTTTGCCTTTGCAAAGAGAACTTCCTTAAATACTTTTACACATATGAGTTGTTTTTCTCTTTCTTTTCTGTTATTTTTGTCCATAGCAGTATCACAGGTATGCAAATTTAGTAACTTTTGGGTTGTATTAGCTTGGGCAAGTCACTTGATTTCTATCTAACTCAATTTCCTCAATATAAAATGGAGATAATAATAGCATCTACTTCCCAGGGTTGTTCTGATGATTTAATGAGATAATAAATCATTTATTACAGCATCTGGCAAATGGTAAGAGCTATACAAATGTTAGCTATTATTATTACTAGAATCAAATCAGATAATAATTGTAAAACACTTAGCACAGTCATATAGCAAGTGCTACATAAATGTTAACTATTATTATTAGGATCAAATGAAATAAAAATTGTAAAGCACTTAACACAGTGCCTAGCACACAGTTAAGTGCTATGTAAATATTATTGTTGTTATTATTGTGAAGATCAAATAGGATAATGTTGTAAAGGACTTTGCTCAGTGTCTGGCACATAGGAGACACTATATAAATGCTAGCTATTATTATTAGACAGTTCCAAATTTCTTTCCAGACCAGACATTGTGCCAGTTCGCCCCACTGCCATGGCTCCTTCTAAAGAACAAATTGAAGGTGCAGTAGTTAAGGAACCTTTCTAAGGCTTGATGCAAGAGTCTGGAAGAAACTGAATAGTAAACAATACCTTTAATTTATTCAATCAGCATCCAATAAACATTTATTATGTTCCTAGTATGAGGTCACTGTGCTACCATAGAACAAGCTAAAAAATCACCATTTCTGAGGTGTTCCTGCTGATCTCTTTGTTTGAAAAGATCTGGCAGATTTTACTTTCCTAGTTTAGATCTGTGCAATGAGATCCCTATCCGAGACAGCTCCTCAAGGGAGCCCCAGGTGCACTAAGATGTCACTAATACCAAAGGCTACATTATAATGCCTTCTCCTCTTTCCCACTGGGTTCCAGATAATCAAACCTTGCCAACCTCTGAGTAATTAATGAGAATTTAGCTAATACCAGGATTTACCTAATCCATTGATTTTTTTTTTCCTTTCAGTTCTACAAACACTCCATCTTTTAAAGCTCAACTCTGATATCACTTTTTCAAGGAAGTCTTGTTTAATCTCTTTGACCTGTTTGGACTTCCTGTCCCAGACCTCACATGGCATTTTTTTTAAAAAAGCTTTTATTTTTTTATGTAATATTGTTGTTTTTGTTGTTCAATTATGTCATTTGGGGTTTTCTTGGCAGAGATACTGGAGTACCATTTCCTTCTCTGGCTCATTTTACAGATAAGGAAACTGAGGCAAGTGGGATTAAATGATTTGCCCACTGTTATGCAGCTAGATACTGGAGTGGTTTGCCATTTCTTTCTCCAGCTCATTTTACAAATGAGGAAAATGAGGCAAACAGAGTGGTGACCTGCCCAGTGTCACACAGTTAGATATTGAAGTGGTTTGCCATTTCTTTCTCCAGCTCATTTTACAGATGGGTAAATTGAGGCAAACAGGGTGAAGCGACTTGCCCAGGATCACATTTAGGCAGGCCAGATTTGAATTTAGGAAGATGAGACTTCCTGACTTCATTGACTACAACACCTAGCAGGGTCCATATGACACATTATACATTCATCTATGATGTTGGAATATCCCCTTTCCTAGACTGCAAGCACCTTGAATAACAGAAAGGGTCACCCCTGATATTAGGGTGCTCTGGGTTCCAATTCTCCCTCTGATCCTTGTTTCTGATGGGATTTAAATCTCTGAACCTTGGTCTTGTCAACTGTAAAATGAGGTTCCTAATACCTGAAGAGATTAATCTGCAGAATTTTGCCATTTTCCTTACAATGAAACCATAACGTATAGATTCTGCTCTAGGAGTGCAATCTTGATATATTTGACTTCTCTATGCATCTTTTCTTTGTACATGGCCAAAATCCCAAGATCAGTCAGCTGGTCACAGAGTCCCCCTCCTTGTTTCCAAGCAGAAGGTTCAATAGCTGCAGGGACAAAAAATTCCTTTCAGCATATTGGCAATAAAGTTGTATTTTTTTGGGGGGGGGGGTCAGCACTTAGGCAGAGTTTGTAAAGGGGACACTGTTGCAAAAATTGGCTCCAATCACTGGCTCTCCATCGATAGTGCTTGAGATTTGTGTCTGCCATTATCCTATCAATCCACAAGCATTCATTAAGCACTTAACTATGCTCCAGGCAGCCTAAAAACCAAGAAAAAGCAAAAAACAACATGGCGGGATTTTAGTTAGAGGTTTTCTTTGCTACACAAGTTTGGAATGTTCCATTAGGCCTAAGATCATAGTACTTGGTTCAGAAGGGATTTTAGGTTCTAGCCCCCCTTATTTTATGGAAGAAATTAAAACCCAGAAGGTCAAGTGATTATTAGGATCCAAAGGAATGGGTTAAACACACTCTTTTCACATTTGGGCCGAAGTCACTCAGGTTTTGTCCCAGGTCCTCAGGTCCAGAAATATTGCTATATACCTATACTAATGCTATTGACAAGTTATCTTCCAGTTTTAAACTGCAATTCCATATTTCTAAGCCAAATATGCCAAGGAGGATTTTTTTGAGGGGGAGAGGGAAGAGGAGAGAATAAAAGAAACAAATATAAACTAATTTAATAGAACAGTGATTTTTTTAGCTACCTAAGAAGGTTATTGTTTGTCCTTCATTCTTGAAAAGGACCATGACATCCTCATGGATGTAAGTGAATTGAATTTAAGAGAGGGAGGGCTATGCACAGTCACCTGCCTTACTTTGTACTCCAGAGCCATCTGGGTCCAGAGGTAAATGAGAAGGGTAGAACAGCATGACAGTGTATAGAGAACTAACTTTAGGGTCAGAAGATGAGAGTTTAAGTCCTATCTCCAACCTGTAATATGGGACAAGTTACTAAATCTTTCACTGCTTTCCCCTCTAGCCCAAGCAACATTTCCTCCCTTCCTGTCCCTGTCCCTGTCCCCCTCTCTCTTTCTCTTTCTCTATGTTTTTCTCTGTCTCTCTTTTCTCTTCCTTCCTCTCTCTCTCTTTTCCTCTCTCCCCCTCTCTCTCTTTCCCTCTTCCTCCTTCTCTGTCTCTCTGTTTCTCTGTCTCTCTGTCTCTCTGTCTCTCTCTTTCCCCTATCTCTCTGTCTTTCTGTCTGTCTGTCTGTCTCCTCTCTTTTCAATAGTATTTTATTTTTCCAAATACATATAAAGATAGTTTTCATTATTCATCTTTGTAAAACTTTGTGTTCCAAATTTTTCTCCCTCCCTCCCTCCTTCCCTCCCTTATCTTCCCCCTCTCCAATACAGCAAGTAATCTATTACAGGTAAAATATGTGCAATTCTTTTGAAGATATTTCCATATTTGTCCCGTTGTGCAAGAAAAATCAGATAAAAAAGAGAAAAAACACTAGAAGAAAAAACAACAACAACAAAAAGGTGAAAATACTAAGTTTCAATCCATATTCAGTCTCCATTATTTTTCTCTCTGGATGCAGATGGCATTTTCCATCCAGGTATGTTGTAATCCAGGCAACTCTCTTAACATTATAAGGAACAAATGAGTTGTTTGTGTACATTAATGAAAAGAGTTTCCACTCTAGAAATTACCTGAAAGGATGAAGTCTCAGAGCAGAATTTAAAAAAAAAAGTTAGCAGCTATGAGTGCTCCAGGCTTGCACCCTTCTTTACTTTTATTAAAAACACTTTTTTCTCCAATTTAAGAGTTTGAATTACTTCAGGACTCGACAGCACCTTTTCCTGTATATTTTTATTTATTTGGACGTTTTTATTTCAGGACTAATTCATAACAGGGAACTTAGAGATCAATCAATTAGGAAGAATATTGGATTCCACATTCTAGTCTCTCTCCATTTTATAGATGAGCAAGTTAAGTCCCTGAAAATTAAAACTCTTTCCCTAAGGTTGCAGAGTGAGTTAATGGCAAAGCAGGATTTTAATCCAAGCCTACTTACTCTTCAGTGCTCTTTCTGCTACTTTGGTACTGGTTTCGCATCTGATGCTGCTGGGTTCAGACGGCCATTAATATTAATCCTTGGCCTTTTGGCAGAACATGATACTGAAGAATTGGAAATTTGGAACAGCTCCCACTTATACCTCCAAGTTTCTTTTATTTCTGTTCCTTTTTAAATGTTAAGTAAATATTCAAAGGAGATGCTATTCTTTCTGCTTGCTTCCAGAAAAGTCAATTTAACTTGCCTAAAGCAGGAACTTGCTGTATCCCATTAGTGGTGGGAAGAAACAACACAGATGATAAATTGGCCATTTTCTAGTTTTGCACAAACAGACCTGAGCTAATCTCCCAGTGTTTTGGGGGAGAAGAGAAAGAGATCTCTAAGGATAATTAATTGTACTTCAGGTGATGAGGACTGCTGAGTGACTTCAACTCTAAAAACCCAAGGTTTGCCATCTGGCTGACTATATTGGGGAATTGGGATGATTTAACTTCCACTGGTTCAGTGAAATTTCAGAGGCCTTACTCAACTAATGGATAAAATAAAATTAAGGTCAGAGGATCATAGTTCTTTATCTGGAAGTAATTTCACATCAACATCAGAGTAATTTTCATTAAAGCAAATCTGACCATGTGATTCCCCTACTTAAACAACTCCAATGGTTCCCTAGGATAAAATAGAATTACTTCAGTTTAGTTTTTAAAGTCACAACAACCTGCCCACAATTTAGCTTTTCAGCCTGCCTGGACATCACTTACTCCCTTTCCTATACTGTTTAATCCAGCCTTCTCTCTGTTCCTCACACCTCGTATTCCACTGCTGTTCCACTCAATGCCTGGAATTCATTCTTTCCTTACCTTTTCCTCATTGAATCAGTCTGTTCCTTTAGGATAAAGTTCAAGAACCATCTTCTACATGAAACTTTTCTTGATTCCTCCAACTGTCAGAACTACTCCTCCCAAAATAACCTGCATTAACTATTTTGAATATTTATAGTTATTCACTACATATATTTTGCTGTCTTTTGCCTCTTTTTGTATCTCCAGCATTTAGCACAATAATTGACAAATAGTAGATACTTGTTTTTTAATTGTTTTTCAGTTGTGTCTTACTTTTTTTTGATCCCATTTAGGATTTTCTTGGCAAAGATACTAGAGTGGTTTGCCATTTCCTTTTCTAGCTCATTTGACAGGTGGGGAAATTGAGGCAAACAAGATGAAGTGATTTGCTCATGATCACAGTTAGGAAGTGTCTGAGGTCAGATTTGAACTCAGGAAGATGAGTCTTCCTGACTCCAGACATGGCACCCACTGTACCACTTTGCTACCCAAGTTGTTGATTGATTGATTTTAAGTACTTTTTGTCTCCTCCTTTAGAATATAAACCTACTGGAAGTAGGGATTGTTTCATTCTTTGAACTTGCCTCCCCATTACCTAGCATAGGCACATAGTAGGTACTTAATAATTGTTAATTGATAGATAATCATCTCATTTTATATATGAAGAAACTGGAGCCATAGAGATTAAGCCACACAAGTAACACATATGACATATGGGAAGAGTCAGTTCTTTCCAGTGCAATTCAATTAGTCAATAAACATTTACTAAATAAATGCCTATAATGTGCTGGGCATGGTGCTAAGTGCTGGGGATAAAACTATGAAAAAGAAAGAGTCCCTGTCAGAATTCTGAAAAACCTGGAAAGACTTTGATGAACTGATGCTGAGTGAAGTGAGCAGAATCAGGAGAACACTATGGATGATTAAATATCTTTTCAGTAATACAGTGACCCAAGACAATTACAAAAGTCTCGTGATGGAAAATGCCATCCACATTCAGAGAAAGAACTTTGGAGTTTGAATGAAGATTGAAATACACTATTTTCACCTTTTTTTGTTTTTTTTTCTTTCTTGCTATTTTTCCTTTTTGTTCCAATTCTTTCATAATAAGATGATATGGAAACATATTTAACATGTTTGTACATGTATGGAATTGCTTGCTGTCTTGGGGAGTTGGAGGGGAAGGGAGAGAAATTTGGAACTTAAAATCTTACCAAAAATGCATGTTGAAAACTATCTTTACATTTTATTGGAAAAAAATAAAATACTTAATAGTGCAAAAAATCTGTTTTCAAGAAGCTAATGGTCCAATGAGGAAAGGCAACATATAAAAAAGAAAAATGAAAAGAAGGGAAAGTACCTGACTTGGAGGGTTTTGATGGAAGAATTACAAAGGAGTGAAGAAGAGTAGAAAATGAAGAGATGACTGTTTTAAATGGAGATCCAATCCAATAAGCATTTGAAGCTAAGGACGTTACTTCTGGCAAATCTGTATCTCAACTCAGGTAAGACCTTATTTATTTATTTATTTATTTTATTATTTTTTTTTCAGCTGAACCAGGGCAACTTCTGGATCATTTCCTGCTTTAATTCCAGACCTAGATATGGCTTATCCAGTAAATAGACAGTGAGATACACACTGTGTTGTATTTAAATGTAGCCAAGGACAAAGGGCCATTTAAATTACTTGGGATATCCTGTGGAAATATCTGAATAAAACTCTGGGAAAACATAATCAGCAATGGATGGCCTTGTTTTCTGGGTCTGAATATAGGGGAAAGGTAGTAGGTATTATGAGGCTACTGTCCTCAGCTCCTACTAGATGTCTCCTTTTTCCTTCTGTAAATGACTTGTACAAAGTTGCCCAGCATGATGAATAGAGAGCTGCTGGCACATGTCTCACTTCTGTCCCCCTCAGGGAATTTACTTAACTTCAGTGTGTTCAAGCAAAGCCTTAATACTCTCCCTTGCAGAGAAGATGCTGACCTGCATTGGGAGAGATGAGTTTCTTTACTTATACCAATGACAATTCTGGTCCAGTCCCTTTCCCTAATTGTTAATTGCTTCTTATCCCATAAAGTACCTCTTTCACTACTTCCTTCTCCTCTATTTTCCAGGATGCTTTGCAGGGCATATATGAGATCCAAAGGATGGAGATGGACTAGGGAAAGTC
>JAJPUD010026749.1:0-16200 GCA_023553655.1 Myrmecobius fasciatus
CTGAATAGATTGTTAAATAAACCAGGTTTAACATTTATATGAAGAAACTTTGATGGAAACCTGAAGAATATTATGTATTATTCATGTGCTGAGACAAACATGTATAGATATATTTAGAAATGAAGACTGTACTATATCTAAGATTATATTACAACATAAATTAAAGATCTAAGTATAACACAAATAAATTCATATTGAAAATTTTAAAATGTACTACACAAGTGCTCCAGCAAAAAATGAATTATTTAAAAATATCAAAGTGAAAAAATATCAAATTACATCAGACTTCAACAAGACAATTACCAAACATAAAAATCTCTAGAATGTTAATAGGTAAATTTGACACAGTGACAACCCATGTTAACAAGAATTTTAAAGGTCAGTTTTTTGTTAAACATTAAACAAAAAGAATTATATAACCAGAAAATGTGGTTTCTGTTAAAAAGGAAACTCAAACATCCACATTTTGAAAGGAGAAATAGATTTAAACAAGGTTAAAATAAAAAAATATCCAGTAATTATTCCCTGAAATTGAAAAATTTAAATAAATATCATAATTTTGGAGATTCAAAATGCCAAAATTACCAAGACAAGAAGTAGTTGACATAAGCCAGCTGGTCACACAGCTCATCTGGATTTATTAAGTTTCTGGATTGATTTATAGATTGAAAGCAATGACTTTAACAATTATTAATCCACTTGATTTAAAAATTGAAGTCATAGTCAAATTCCTATGAAAATTATGGACAATAGTAAGAAAATACAGGAGAATTGCAACTTGAGAGGAGTTATTTGCTTTACCAAGTCTGCCAAGTGTTATTTGCCAATATGTATTAAAATGATCTGGGGAATGGTTTGGTGCCATGCATTAAGTGACTGCTTTAGGAACAAATACATTCAAGGGTGACCCTCTGACATAGTGCCTTTGTGAAACTGGCAAGTCACTCAGAATCTCATCCCCACAGACCCCTCTCTTAGACTAAAAAGTTTAGGAAAGGTATTGATTTGTGATGGGAAAGAAAGTTTCTCATTGAGAGTACCACAGAAATCTCAGAGACCAATATTACAACCACACCTAGATCAAGGACTACCACAACTACTGCTGCTATTGATATTGATATTACTACATTTACTCTATCATATTCACTTTTGTTTTGTTGCTATTCTTAGTTGTGATATAACTTTTATTGTTGCTGTTATATTAATGCTTTTATTTATGTTAACAGAAAAACAAGAAAATGTATAAATAAAATGAGATTGGAAGAAAATTTGTAGATTTTTAAGGTTAGGAAACAAAGAAAGAGGGAAAAATCAGATACACTGAAAAATAATGGTATGTAGGAAGTCCATGAAGGGAGATTTTTTTTCTCTTGTTGATGGATACATGTAAAAATGTTACTGTATTTGAGGTCAAAGCAAATTGGGTTCAAATTCTTGTTTTGCAACCACTACTGATATAATATTTAAACAATCATTTTAAATAGAAATTCTTCAAATAAAACTCACATAGTAGATGCTATATCAATGCATTTTCTCCCTTCCAATTAATCATTTGTTCATCAAAAAAAAGTTTGGGGCAGTTTATACCAAAATTACCACTCATTCTGGATCCAAATTTAATGGTTTGTCTCTGTGTCAATCTTGATGCCTCTGTGTGTCTGTCTCTGTATCTCTGTCTTAGTCTAACTTGACCTCTGTCTCTCTCTCTCTCTGCCTGTCAGTTTGTCTTTCCCAGTGTCTATCTGTCTGTCTGTCTCTGTGTCTCTGTCTCTGTCTGTATCTCTGTCTCTTTCTGTCTCTCTCTGTCTCTGTCTCTCTGTCTCTGTTTCTCTCTGTCTCTCTGTTTCTCTCTGTCTCTCTGTCTCTCTGTCTCTGTCTCTCTGTCTCTCTCTCTCTCTCTCTCTCTCATCTCTTCCTTCCACTACCTGAATGAAATTGGACATAGAGATACAAAGAAATGTAATCTTGTTTGAAATTGTCAAATCTTTCATCTTCTGAGTTCTTATTCTTTCCACCTTCTGTCTTTGGATGATCAATACAGGGAAAAGAAAGCCAGTCAACAACAACAATACACAAAGCTGGCAGATTACACTCTATTCCAAAAAAGTAATAAAATAGAAAAACAACTATAATCTATTTCACTTTCTGTAGACCTGATGTCAGAAAACCTTTTTATTGGGATCCAAAGTCTCCAATCCAGAAATATCATAGGAATTTAGATATCAAAAATAAAAAGAGGAAATATTTTAAAGCATAAAAGATAATAAGAACAGAGAGACAAGTTTCTTCAAATAAACAATGTCTCTAAATGAGCCATCAATCTCTTTGGCTGTCCATTTTCCTTTAAAAAAAAATCTGTAAATAGATCAACTTAGTCAATTCAAATGAGTCTATACCTTTCTAGTGCTATCTAGTAAAATCACCTATATTATTCCTAAGCTATGTTTAATGGAAGAAAGACTAATAGTAGACAATCCTGATTAACTCATTCAGGCTGTCCAGAAAATGTTGCACTATAAATTTCCTTCCACTTTCAGAGACAGTTTTACCCTGTTGCTTTGTCATGGTTCAATTTATCCTCAGAGTAAATCAGAGTCTGTCTGAAAAGGTCACCTTTTCATAGTCTGATTTATATTTCATATAGACTGAAGCCAGCACAACAGGGCCAGTTTAAATGACCAAAAGAATAAATTCCAAAAGAGAATCTATTCCCAGGCCTTCTCCCAGGATCCTGAAAGATATTCTTCCAGTAAACAATTCATATTCAATCAGTGAAGCAGATTTCTATAATTTTGTCTTAATTAATTTTGATACAATTTTGGCTTAAAAATGAAATGGCAAAGTAAGAAATTTAAAAAGAAAACAATACTACTGCAGAATACAACAAGGCTTGAACTGAAGTGGAGAAGTCTGGCAGGGGTAAGAAAACTTACCGAGCTGGTTCATCAATGTGCTGGTTTCATTTCCACCAGTCTGTGTCCTCAGAAGACTCGTAGACATCTCATTTCTAAAGTGATGAGAATTTTAACCATGGTTCCAGAAGAAATAATGGGGGAGAGGGGGAGAGAACTCACCCACTAGCTCGATTTCCTAGCTTGAAGTAAAAAATTTCAGAGATTGTCTGAAGCAAAAACAAGTTTATTTGAAAGTATTTGGGGTGCCACTTACTAGAAAGAACTCCAATCCAAGAATCTCTCTTATTTACAAAAGAAATTGGGCCACAATATTCAGCCCTTTAAATAAATGATACATAATGAGCAATATTATACAGAGATTGTCCAATACTCATGCTTTTCAAAGGAAAGGAACCAAGATAGTGAAGAGTATTTTAGCCAACTATTTAGCATTTAAAAAGCAATAACCCAGAAATACTTGCTTTAAGGAAAAAAGAGAAGGTGAATTTTAAGAAACTTTTAGAATGGTTACAGATGCATCAAGAACAGCAAAGTAGAAAGGATTTTTTCTTTTATTTGACTAAAGTGATTGAAGCCATCTGTAATGGGTTTTTTTCTCTCTTTCTAAGGGTTCAGCTAGAAGACTTCTCAGATAAATTTCCTTTATACATTTATCAATCAACAAAAATGAAAAATGGAACAAAAGAAAGATTCCTTCTTGACCTTTAAATCTATAAATTTGCAAAAATAAAAGGGGAGAAATAGAATGAAAGTGTGATTTAGGATTAAAAATATATGTGGTAAAACATGAACAAGGGGCTACAAGAGGGCTCAAAATGGAGAAGACTGATCAGGGGAAAACAGTGATGTAGCCCACATAAGCTACAGTGTGACCTAAGACTGGAAAAGAACATCTCCACAAAGATGGTGTTTAATTAAGATTCTGAGAGAAAATGCCAGAGCCTTCTTCAGAGTGCCTTCCCTATTGGTAGTAAAAAGAGCATCTGGATCCCACTCTGCATCCCCTTTTACCTCCACAAGTGAAGTGATACTCAATTTCTGAATCTCTGATTCTAAGAATCAGACTGAGGATGACACCAGGTTGTGCTCTGCTGCTGAGATGAAAACGGGGCTCTGCCATTCAGATATGGATGTAAGAGGGGCAGACAGATGTTAGTTATAGACTCAAGATTTTGTCTTTCCTAAGAGATGTAATTATCTCTTCTCACAAGGAACATTAACTTCATGGGATCTCAGAAGTGTCACTGAAGGTTTAAATCAGCATTTATTAAAGACAGCTATTTTTATTGACTAATGATAATACACTCATCAACACATTCATTTTAATGAAGATTGTCAATAATAATTGAAAAAATACAGCTGGGAGCAACTTGAAAGAGAAACATTTGCAGGTTACCAGGGAGAGATGAATTGGGATTTGAAGAAGAACATGGAAGCCCAAGTGAGGGCATCTCCAGATGGCAAATCCCTATTTATAGATAACAAGGAGATTGTGATTATGAATGTTTGTCAGTGTTGCATATATCAAGAAGATGAAGCTTGTCAAATTCCTGATTAGGAAGAAATTTCATTCATTTCTTAAATGAAATTTTATACACAGAAATTTCCCAGTATATATTGGAAAGTCAATCAGTGATCAAATGTGGTATAGTTTCTATCTGTTAGAGGCTAGAAAGAGGCCACTCCCCACATATGTTGCCCTTGTATTTGAAGCATGAAAGTGAAGAGGACTTCTGTGATAAAGACAGGAGACCTTTTTAGGAAAAGAAGTTCAACCATCAAGTCCATTGTTATAGATTTTTATTTTGTCTTTGAAATTGAGAAGTACACATGAACTATTACAAAATAGATTTCCAGGATATGATTTTCAGTGAAACCAAGATATTTTTAAATTCTAAATTATAGATCGAATCCTAAGAGAGGACATAGTGAGTTTTTCTTATTCTAAGATCTTTTTTAAAATGTTGCTTTTTAAAATTATATTCTGACATTCAGTTTTTTATTGTAATTTACTAATAGTAAAAACATGTATTATTAAGTGTACACTATGTGGCATGCTTCCTGCTAAATGCTGAGGAAATAAACAAAGGCAAAAGTCAATCCAAAGATGATAGCAAACAATTACCAAAAAATTAACTAGGTACAATAAAGAGAAAGTAATTTCAGTTTTTAAGAATATCAGAATGGAATTCTTGATGTAGATGGGAACTGAGGCCTGAAGAAATAAAGCCAGGGAAGTCTGGATGCAGAGATGAGGAAGGAATATGGTCTAGGAATAGCAGACAATCACAGAAAATGTGTACAATCAAGAGATGGGGTGGCTTTTTTAATGGAAAGCTAGTAAGACTTGTCAGTGGATCAAAACTAATGTGAGTATAAGGTATAACAAGACTAGAAGAGAGCAGGTCTTTGAACATCAAAGACAATTTTATGTTTGACTTGGAGTGGATAGGAAACCAGTGAAATTTATTAAGTAACAGAGTGACACATTCAGACCTGAGTTTTTGGAAAATTAATTGATTGTGCAGTGGAGTGCAAATTGGAATGAGAAGAAATTTGTGGCCAAAAGATGAGCTGATGGATTAATACATTTGTTTGTGTGTGAAGTAATCAGACCTGACTAAGGATTATGCCAATGATTTTTTTTAATTAAAGAAGACATATATGAGGGAGCATGAATGTAAAATAGATAATCCGTGACATCATTTTGGAAATGAGGACTGAGAACATGTGTGAGTAGCAGAGAATAACATCTATGTTGTAAAACTGGATAACTAAGAAGATGGTGATAACTTAAGCAGTAATACAGAAGCCATGAAGAGGGGCATGAAGCAAAAATAATTAGGATTTTTATACATTTTTAATTTAATAAGCCTACTGAACATTCAATTAGTGATGTCAGGCAATTGGAGAATATAGACTGGAGGTCAGAAAATTGGTTAGGAGAGAATAAGAAAACTGAATATTCATTGGTGTAAAAATGGCAATTGAATCCATGAAAATTAATGGTTTGTAATGGAAGCTGAATTAAAGCTAAAATTTCCTAACTTTGAAAACAAATATTATAGATTCAGTGTTAAGAACATTATTTTCTTCCCTTGTAGGTTTTTTTTAGTAAAATTGGGATTTTGAGTGTACAATACAGAACTGTTATTGATCCCACTCAGAGATCAGGGAAGCAGTTAGTACTTTGTGATCCTGAAAGCTTTATATGAAGATTTGGGACATATGAGTCAAGCACAAAGTCTAGTGCTATTAAGTAACTGATTTTACTAGCTCATTATATACTCAGAATAAAATCCAGAATGTAAAAAAAAGGTAAAAAAATAAATTAATAGAATCAGGAAATATAAGATATCCCCTTTCAACAGTTCATGTTGCTTTACCTTTACCATCTGGCCAATTTTACTTTTGAAGGCATTCTTTTCATTAGTTTTGTATTTCCTTTTGGAACACTCTCAATTCTCTTACTTGATTTTCAAAATCCCTTTTTAGTTCTTCCAAAGCCTGACTATTTTTCTTGGAGGCTTTGAATTTAGGAGTTTTTACTATGTTTTTTGATCTTTCTTGTCACTATTATAACTTTCAATGGTCAGAAACTTTTTCTGTTGTCTGCTTATTTTCCTAGTTTATTACTTGACTTTTAACTTTTAAAAATAGGGTTCTGTCCCAAGCTTCAGGGGTTTTGTGCAGCTGTTTTCAGAGATCCTTCCAGAGATCAGATCACAAGCACTCTTTTTTGTCTATAGTTACAAGATCTAGTATGCTAAAGCAACTCAGTTCTTCCTTAGTGGCAACAAAGAGAAATCCTGTGAGCTGAGGCCTCCAGAAGTTGCCACCATCACCACTGCCCACACCTACTGTGGGTAACCACTCTTGGTTTGCTGATTTTCCAGGGCCCTCTCATCTTACAGACAAACTTTTCCTACTGAACTTGAAAGTTGTCTTTGGTGTCTCTAGGTCAAAAAACCACCAGTGCTGTTGCCAATTCAGAGGTCTGTGGACTTGTACAATCTTTGCTGGTGCAGGCCCAGGGCTGGAACTGGAGCTAGGTCAGTTCTGTGCTGGTACTGCTTGTGCCGGGACAGTTTACTGGACTCCCACCCTGATTCTACAGGTCTTTCCTGCTGGCCTTCCAATTTGCTTCTGGTGTCTCTGGGATAAAAGGTCTGGAAGTCACCAGTACTGTCGCTGATTCACAGGTTCCTAGACCCATTCTTGGTTTGCTGGCATGAGATGGGTGTTGGTATTGAAGTAAGTGCTAGGCTATGTTCATAGGTCTTTACCAGAACTGCATGCTGGACTTACACCTGGTGCCACAGACCTTTCCTACTGACCTTCTGAGTTGTCTTTGATTGGAAAATTCTCTGCTCCATCTTTTTGTGGGTTCTTATGCTCTAAAATTTGTTTACATTTATTATTTAAAGAAATTAGGAACTGTTTGGGGGAGAGTTCCTGGCTTTACTCTGCCATCTTGGCTCCATCTTCATAATATAATATAGTTAATAGAGAGGATAGTTATTAGCTCATTGTTTTGTTTCCCCAAGCTAACCCCACAGGGCATTTTTTTTAGCAAAAAATGCTTATTGACTGATTCATTTTCTATTTTACTGAAAGTTATAAATAATGCAACAATTAAGAGACTATTGAAGAAAAGTAATTGAAGAAAATATTCCCAAATCTCTATTGATCAGAGAAATGCAAATTAAGACAACTCTGAGATACCACTACACACCTGTCAGATTGGCAAAGATGACAGGAAAAGATAATGATGAATGTTGGAGGGGATATGGGAAAACTGGGACACTGATACATTGTTGGTGGAACTGTGAACAGAGGCAACCATTCTGGAGAGCAATCTGGAACTATGCTCAAAGAGTTATCAAACAGTGCATACCCTTTGACCCAGCAATGTTTCTATTGGGCCTATATCCTAAAGAGATCTTAAAGGAAGGAAAGGGCCTTACATGTGCAAAAATGTTTGTGGCAGCCCTTTTTGTAGTGGCTAGAAACTAGAAACTGAGTGGATGCCCATCAATTGGAGAAGGGCTGAATAAATTATGATATATAAATGTTATGGAATATTATTGTTCTGTAACAAATGACCAACAACATGATTTCTGATGTTAAGTGAAATGAGAAGAACCAGATCATGATACACAGCCACAAGACTATACGATGATCAATTCTGATGGACATGGTTCTCTTCAAAAATGATGTGATTCAAACCAGTTCCTATTGTTCAGCAATGAAGACAGTCATACACATCCAAAGAGAGGCCTGTGGGAACTGAGTGTGGACCACAACATTTTAATGCTTTCTGTGAATATTTGCTTACATTTTGTTTTCCTTCTTAAGTTGTTTTTTTTCTCTTTCTAGATCTGATTTTTCTTGTGCAGTGAGATAACTGTATAGATATGTATATATATATATATATTGGATTTGTCATAAAATTTAACATATTAACATGTATTAGACTACCTGTCATCTAGAGATGGGGGTGAGGGAAAGGAGGGGAAACACTTGGAACAAAATTTTTATTTTTGCAAAGGTCAATATAGGAAAATCACTCATATGTTCTGTAAATAGAAAGCTTTAATAAAATAAAAAAGAGAAAATATCCCTTTAGAAAACAGTTGTGATTTTATACTTCTCTTAGCATCTAAGGTTCTTTTGGTGTCACTCCATGACCAAGAAAATTGGGAACATTTCATATTACTTGGTCTTTGGGTCAAGAATTACCTGGATTGTCTATGATTTTGATTGACTAAGGCTTCCCACCATCCAGTTTATATAGTACTCTCTCTCTCTCTCTCTCTCTCTATTTCTCTCTATATATATGTGTGTGTGTGTGTGTTTGCGTGTGTGTGTTTGTGTGTGTGTGTGTGTATTCAGTTGCCTCTTTAATTTGAATAAGCCCAATACTTCTAACCATACCTCTATCTGGGAGCAAGAAGAGTAATAACCTGGATGTAAGAAGTTTTTTAGAACTAAAAAAAACTACTTCTACACTAAGGATCATTAAAAATGCAGTTTCATTCCTTTGATATTCTGGCTATGGAGAGTTAACATTTTCACTATACAGGGACATTCATAGGGTTTTGCCACAGTAGTTTTCCAGTGTTAAATAAGGTATTCTCTACACTTGACTTATTGATACTGACTGCATTTATAAAAAAAAATAAGATAGAGAATTTGGGAATTTAACAAAAATGTCAAGTGTTGAGGATGAATATCAGAAAGAAAACAAAAAGTTGTGAGTTTTGAGCTACTTGAAAATGAATATAAAAGAACTGAATGTTTAAATATGTTAACCAAAAGGTTGAAGGAAAGTTTTGGCTCTGTTTAAAAGAGAAATCTGAGTGTTTACGTTATGGAAAATGAAGAAACTTTTGAAAGTAAAAACAAATAATTTATAGAGAACACTGAATAGCAATGGGTTCTTTCTGAGAACCTAGGTTTGAATTAAATTAAAATGTGTTTTTCAGTGGAATGATTAGTACTTTGCCAACAGAACAAAAGCTGCCCATTCCTCTTGTCTTTTTTTTCAGCAAATTATCTTGAAAAGCGGAGCCCAGGAAAGGAGAAAAAAATGCAATGCAAGGTTTTGAAAAGGTGAATGTTGAAATGATCTATGCATATGTTTTCTTTTCTTCCTTCCTTTCTTTTTTTTTTTTTTTGGAGGATGGAGACATTCACTTTATTTTTTATTTTTTTAATTAAAGCTTTTTATTTACAGAACACATGAGTAATTTTTCTACATTGACCTTTCCAAACATTTTGTTCCAAATTTTTCCCTCTTTTCCCCCACCACTCCCCTAGATGACTGGTAGTCTAATACATGTTAAATATGTTAAAATATATGATAAATCCAGTATATGTATACATATCTACACAGTTATCTTGCAGTACAATAAAAATCAGATCTAGGAATAGAAAAAAAAATCTAAGAAGGAAAGCAAAATGCAAGCAAACATCTACAGAAAGCATTAAAATGCTATGTTGTGGTCCACACTGAGGTCCTAAAGGCCTCTCCCTGGGTATATACGGCTTTCTTCATCACTGAACAATATGAACTGATTTGAATCAACTCATTGTTTGTTTGTTTGTTTTGTTTTGTTTTTTGTTTTTTTGGTTGATGTTGTTGTTGAAGCTTTTTATTTGCAAAATATATGCATAGGTAATTTTTCAGCACTGACCCTTCCAAAGCTTTGTTACAAATTATTCCCTCCTACCTCCACCCCCTCCCCTAGATGGCAGGAAGTCTAATACATGATAATTATGTTAAAATATTTGACACATCAAATATGTGAATACATATTTATACAGTTATCTTGCTGTACAGGAAAGGAAAAAAAAACCTGAGAAGAAAAACATAATGCGAGCAAACATCAATAGAGAGTGTGAAAATGCTATATTGTGGTCCAGACTCAAATCCCACAGGCCTCTCCCTGGGTGGACATGGCTTTGTTCATCACTGAGCAGCTGGAACTGGTTTGAATAATCTTGTTGTTGGAGAGAACCATGTCCATCAGAATTGATCATCATATAGTCTTATTGTTGCCATGTACAATGATCTCCTGGTTCTGCACATTTCACTCAGCATCAGTTCACGCAAGTCTCTCCAGGCCTCTCTGATATCATCCTGCTGGTCGTTTCTTACAGAACAATAATATTTCATGACATTCATAGATCATAATTTATTCAGCCATTCTCCAATTGATGGGCATCCATTCAGATTCCAGTTACTTGCCACTACAAAAAGGGCTGCCACAAACATTTTTGCATAGTTCCAAATTGCTCTCCAGAATGATTGGATCCATTCACAGTTCCACCAACAATGTATGAGTGTGCCAGTTTTCCCACATCCCCTTCAAGATTTGTCATTAACTTTTCCTGTCATCTTCGCCAATCTGACAGGTGTGTAGGGGTATCTCAGAGCTGTGTTAATTTGCATTTCCCTGATCAATAGTGATTTGGAGCACTTTTTCATATGACTAGAAATAGTTTTAATTTCATCATCTGAAAATTGTCTGTTCATATCATTTGACCATTTATCAATTGGAGAATGGCTTGAATTCTTATAAATATGAGACAATTCTCTATATATTTTAGAAATGAGGCCTTTGTCAGAACCCTTAAATGTAAAATGTTTTCCCAGTTTATTGCTCCCCTTCTAATCCTGTCTGCCTTAGGTTTGTTTGTACAAAAAACTTTTTAACTTAATATAATCAAAATTATCTATCTAGTGTTCAAGTAAGAGTTCCAGTTCTTCTTTGGACGTAAGTTTATTCCATCTCCACAGGTCTGAGAAGTAAACTATACTACATTCTTCTAATTTACTTATAATATCACTCTTTATATCCAAATCATGAATCCATTTAGATCTTATCTTGGTATGTGGTGTTACGTGTGGGTCAAGTCTGTAAGTCCATTTATTCCTATACTCTCTAGTGTTTTAATAGGGATGGATGTTGGATTTTATCAAATGCTTTTTCTGCATCTATTGAGATAATCATGTGATTTTTGTTAGTTTGGTTATTAATATAATTGATTATGCTGACATTTTTCCTAATATCGAACCATCCCTGCATTCCTGGTATAAATCCTACTTTGTCGTGGTGTATTATCCTTGGGATATATTTTCAAAATAAAAAGCTTTAATAAAAAAAACAGGACAACAAAAAAATTAAGTATTTGCTTTTGATTTTGCCAGTGGTATTTGAATTTATTAAAGTGGAACAATGAAAGAATTTTGCAACTTATTTAACTGAAAAATACTTATAATGCAGTCAATGATAATTTAACAAGGAAGTAAGCTTTACTTTGATAATAGTAAATTTTGAACAAGAAGGACTCATTCTAAACTTCAGATTCTCATAGTTTTTTCCCCAAAGATTCGTCTTAGAGCTTGTTTTTTTCTTTTGATTTTTAAACAGTTTTATATTACTTACAGAATTTGGGGGGGGAAGTAATACTGCAGAGTATTTAAGAAATTAAATTTTCTGAAGTTTCAAGTGAACTATACATCCTTTATTTAATGATTTTCTTATAACCCTATTATTGATATCAGCACCATAAATTTTAAGCTTAATGTAACTGTGTATTGGAGAATTTAAATTTAGAGTATGTACCAAATTTTACTGAGATTTATTTTATAAAAATTGGTAGCAAGAACTTCTTATAATTATAAAAGATATGGAACCAGAAATACAACTTTATTGAAGACGATCCCCATGAGGATGAGAAAAATTCCAGAAGGTACAAGAAAACTGACAACAGAGAACTAGTCAATTATGTAGATCTTCAAGAATATGAGATAAAATGTGATGATTAAATGAACATTGGGAGTACCTTGCTTGGATACAATAAGACTTAATATTAGTTAATGTTGTTGATCAATTTTGTATTATTTTGTCTTTTTAATTTTATAATTATCTCAAGTGAGCCTTGGAAACTTCTGTTCAAAATTTACTCAACATTTTAAGATTTTTTGTTATAATTTGTACTATGCTTAATCACCTTTCTTATTTTTTCAACTTAACATAATTTTTTTCAACCACTTTTGAACATTCCCAGAAATGTGAACACAAGGATGTCAGTTCTAAAATCTTTACACCAGCTAATGAGCTGTTCAAGATGTCTAGGTAATTTTATGCACCTGGACTATCAGGAGACTTGTTGCTGGTGTTCATTACCAGAATTTCAACAAATTGTATAGCTCTTCAGACTCAGTTTTGTAATCAGTCATGTTGCTCTGGACCATCTGAAAGCTTCTACCATGTTCTACTCTTTATTTTGTACTCCCCTAAATCTACAAAATCAAAAATATCTTTTTGCTTTGGGTCTTTGGCATAACTGGAAGGAAGCCACTGACCCTTTTATTGATGGGCAGCATGCTCCCTTAAAAAATGTCATCCTTGAAGAATTGCTTCAAGTCATCTTTATGTTAAATTTAATTTGCAACCTAATGCATAATTTTTATCAGTCCTTATGAGTGGCAAACTTCACAAAATCTTCTCCGCTTTCAAGATATGGCTCAACTATTCTTGAAAATCACAAGTAAAACATAAAATTTCTCTCTTCATATATATAAAAGCATTTGATAGGTATTTCACAGCTGTTCCCAGCTGTCAGTAAAGAAGGTGCATCCCATTCAATTCTCCAACAAAATCAACTTCTAAAGTGGAATGAGAAAACTGAATATGCATTTCACAAATGAGGACTCAAAAAAAGGAGACATGAAGGTTCAAAATAAAAGAACAACTAGATAGGCTATATAAAGTCTTTTTTCAAATTTTGAATTTCTATACAAATGCTCAGAATGATAACTATTGTTATCATTAGTATCCCTTTTAGATGCTGTCTGAAATTCTTTGATTTTATTGTTTGTTGAATTGTTCTCAACAGCTACTGAAAATTTTCTTTTTGTTTTGGAAATAGAGTGCTGGGTGGGTGGTGGAACATCTAGGGGAAAAAGCTTTGGAATCTTTTATTTTGCCAGAGTGAGTAAAGGAAATGAAGAATTTGAGAATCAGAGCTGATAAGCACAAATGGGCTGATGGTTGGATAACAAGCATCTAAGAAAGCTGTGGTGACCATCAGCCATTGATACCATTTATCAAAATAAAACAAATAAATTGAAAATATGGAATTGATTGAGTAGAAGAAAACATAGGTGCTCACCAACACCAGGATGGTGTAGGTGGCTCTAATCTCAGGAGACTTTTTTGATAATTGCCTGGAGCTGTGAATATGTTGGACTTGCTGATGATGTCTTTGCAGAAAAAACACCAAGTAGCTACTGGTCATGACCATAAATCCCACACACAGGAAATCAGGAATAGAATACACAATGATAAATAGTGAATCATTGAATGAGCCTGAAGCAGAATCTGAACAGAATCCTAGATTCCATATCCTTGTGTTGTTACTGTTTTCTGTAATGTTTTGCATATTCACAAACATATAAATGTGTATCAGCATGTGGACAATCCAGCAGAAAATACAAAATGGAGAAATGTAAATAGAAGCATAGATTTTGAGTTCTGCCCACATGGAACAGATAAAGGGACTGATGGTAACAATTTGAAAACTACTAAGAAGGCAGGTATTGGTGAGAGAAAGACTACGGGCCACTCGATTAAGATAAACAATAAATCTGCAGCTGACACGGTCCAGGAAATTTTTAAAGCCCAAACCAACCATTGTCTGAGGAATTCCTTTGGAAATAATTCCTATGAAGTTGGACAAAGCCAAGTGGAAAAAAATGGAGTTTATGGGCCTCATCCTGCTGGCAGTTATGAATGTGAAGGTACAATGGCAAAGAAGTAAGAAGTTTCCCAGTAAGCCAGCTCCTGTCTGCATGAAGATGATAATACCTGGAACTAAATCAACATAAAACTCTCACTACTGAGGTAAAACTGTTCTCAGAGCAAGAGACAAAAAGAAGAAAAGAAAAATACAGAAAGAAGAAACAAAGAAAAAGTAGGATTGCTTTCAAACTTTCCTGGAGAACATTTGCTAATGAGATAAGTAAAATCCTTCATGTTCAGACTTATAAGTATTTCCCAATTTTACCTTTAGTACTGGGCAGCTACCCAAACAATAGAAAGCAATATAGGTAACATATCATGATTTCATTAGGCTATCAGGAGGCTTAAGTCATTGAGAGAGAATGATGAGGCTGGGAAAATGGTTACTTAATTTTAATCCAAAAAATCCAAAATAGAAAAAGATTTAAGAGAATTCATTATTGAAATAAGCTAAAATTCAATAAAAGGGGGAAAAAATAACAGAGCTGAATAGATTGTTAAATAAACCAAGTTTAACATTTATATGAAGAAAGCTTGATGGAAAGAAACATTGAAGAATATTATGTGTGGAGACAAATGTGTGTAGATATATTTAAAAATGAAGACTATATTTAAGATTATATTACACAGATAAATAAAGTATCTAAGTAAAACCCAAATAAATTCATATTGAAAATTTTTAAAGTACTACACAAATGCTCCACAAAAAATAAATTATTAAAAAATATCAAAGTGAAAAAATGTCAAAAAATATCAAATTATGTCAGACTTCAACGAGACAATTACCATACATAAAAATCTCTAGAATATTAATAGGTAAATTTGACACAGTTACAACCCATTTTAACATAAACTTTAAAGGTCAGTTTTTTTTGTTAAATATTGAACAAAAAGAATTATATAACCAGAAAAACTGGAAGAAACCCAAGGCAACTATGGAAATTAAGTAAATAAGACAATAAAACAATTTAAAGAATAGCATGACTTGATTTAGAAAAGAATAATTTGAAATGAAAATTAATTGTAAAAATACCTTTCTGTTAAAAAAGGAAACTCAAATATCCACATTTTCAAAGGAGAAATAGAAGATTTAAACAAGGTTAAAATTAAAAATATCCAGTAATTATTCCCTGAAATTGGAAAATTTAAATAAATATCATAGTTTTGGAGATTCAAAATACCAAAATTACCAAGGCAAGAAGTAGTTGACATAAGCCAGCTGGTCACACAGCTCATCTGGCTTTATTAAGTTTCTAAATTGATTTATAGATTGAAAGGAATTACATTAAAATTATTAATCCACTTGATTTAAAAATTAAAGTCATAGCCAAATTCCTATGAAACTATGGACAATAATAAGAAAATATAGGAGAAATGTAACTTGAGAGGTGTTGTTTGCTTTACCAAGCCTTCCAAGTGTCTTAGACTAAAAAGTTTAGAAAAGATATTGATTTGTGATGGGAAAGCAAGTTTCTCCAAGAAATCTCAGAGAACAATATTACAACTACACCTAGATCAAGGACTACTACAACTACTGCTGCTATTGATATTACTACTTTTACTCTGATTGTCATATTCACTTTTGTTTTGTTGCTATTATTAGTTGTGGTATAATTTTTGTTGTTGCTGTTATTAACGCTTTTATTTGTGATAATAGAAAAACAAAAAAATATATAATTAAAATGAAATTGGAAAAAAAATTGTGTAGATGCTTAAGGTTAGGAAAAACAGAAAGAGGGAGAAGTCAAATACATTGAATTATAACAGTAAGTAGGGAGTCCATGAAGGAACTTTTTTTTTTCTTATTGATGGGTACATGTAAAAATGGTACTATATTTGAGGTCAAAGGAAATTGGGTTCAAATTCTTGTCATGCAACGACTACTGATGTAACATTTAAACAATCATTATAAATAGAATTTCTTCAAATAAAACACATAGTAGATGCTATATCAATGCATTTTCTAACTT
>JAJPUD010026750.1:0-16200 GCA_023553655.1 Myrmecobius fasciatus
ATTATTTGGCTCCTTTCAGAGTAACTCCCTACATTAATTTTCTCCTATACTGACCAGCTCACTCAATTCAGTCATTCAATTAATAGAGATTTATTAAGTGCTTACTATGTGCCAGACACTGTGCTGGGGATATGTCCCTGCCCTCAAGAAGATTACAATCTAATAGAAGAGACAACATATAAACAAATATATATAATATTTTTACATATATGTGTATGTGCATAAATATATGCATATATATATAAATACTCTAGAAACTCTCCAGTCTATCCTAATAATTGCTATAACAGTAATATTTCATAGAGTAATCCCTCCAATCATGCAGATTTTAGCTTCTTTACATCTTATGAGATAGACTTTATCAATTTTGTGTGTGAATTAAAATTCATCACCTGGTATCATGGTCTGGTGATGAGCCTGTCTAAGCATAAGTTAGTTCTTAGATAGCAAACACAAATGGGTCTTTACTTGAAACTTTCACAGCCTAGTAGCATCTACCTATTAACACAGTCTTTAAGAAATCTCACTATCTTCCATCCCCCAATAGAGAATTTAAGTAAGACTTTATAGTGCATAAATAACATTGGTAATAGTATAAAAGACAAATCATTTGGGTATGTAAATCCAGTTCTCAGAGAAGGTCTTAGTTACAAAGATATTTGACTCAATTTAGGTCTAAAAGTGAATGACCTAATGAGGAATATATGCATTGAGCAGACTAGTTGTTAAAATTATAGATACTTGTACTAGCACATCCAAAAGCCCCTCAAGTCATGGCAACAAAGATGACGGCATGGCAACGACAGCTGTTGCTGTGCACATGAAAAAATAGAGCAGAAAAAGGCAATTATTGCTGGAGGAGTTCAGGTCATGAGCTACAGGAGAAGGGGGGTAGAAAAACAAGCAAGGTAAGAGCTTCAAAGAGAAAACTGCAGGGAGGCCTTAAAAGAGTCTTCTTCCTCCTCCCTTTATCACTAAACTGTTGTATATTTTCTAAATAAATACTTTGATATCATCAGAAGGCAGAATTTGGAGGGCAGATGCCAGCATTAATTCATCATTCTCTATACCTGGAGAGCAGCAAAAAAAAAAAAAAATGGTGCTTATTGAAGAAATTAGATGGCCTACCAGATAGAATGCTGGACTTGGATTAAGGAAGACCGGGTTCAAATTCAGCCTCAGATATTTATTAGCTGTGTGACTCTGGGCAAATCATTTAACCTCTCTCAGTCTCAGTTACCTCATCAGTAAAATCAGGATAATAAAATAATAATAATAATAATACCTATCTCCCAGAGTTGATGTGAGGATTAAAAGAGATAACATTTGTAAAGTGCAGCAAATTTTAAAGTACTATGTAAATGAGAGCTTTTATTATCAAAAAGAAGCCTATAAGGAAAAATTTGATTTTTAAAAGTCAACCATTTGTATTTGGACAAATAAAATACTATTAAAAATAAGAAAAAAAATTAACTACTCACAAAATGAAAAACTTGATGCAGGGAGGGGATGTTGGACATGTGATTTCATTAGGGTAGTGGGCTTACTCATGGACAATCAACAACTTTCATTAATGGAGGTCATTTACTCATGGATAACTTGTGATCATGGGATCTTAGATTTAGAGTTGGATCATCTACTCAATGGTATCATTCACCTTTTAAAAAAATTCCTTCCAGTTTTTCCTTCTTTTTCCCATCAGATTAGAAGGCCAGTGTTGAAAGTTATTCTGCCAGGCATTTGTTCTGCTCCATCAACCCCTGATATGAAGTAGAGCCTCAGTGATGTACTATGATGTGGTAAGCAAGTGCCAGGAACATAAGCACCTCAGAAGAATAAATATGTATGGATAATAGCAGACACTTACAGCTCTCTTGTGATTATCATAATGATAGCTTTAATTCAGTCATTTTCAGTCATGTCCAATTCTAACCCCATTTGGGCTTTCCTGGCACAGATACTGGACTGGTTTGCCATTTTCTTTTCCAGTTGATTTTTCAGATGAGGAAATTGCAGCAAATAAGGTTAAGTGACTTGCCCAGGATCACACAGTTAGGAAGTGAATAACACTGAATTTGAACATTCCATCTGCTGTCCTATAATAATAGCTAATATTAGCTATTATTAAAGCATTTTAAGGTTAACAAAGTTTTTGATATATCTTATTTGATCATCACAACCATCTTGGAATACAGATTCTATTATTACACACAATTTTTAGTTGAGAAAAAAGACATTGAGTTGTTCAGGTCACAGAGCTAGTAAGTGTCTAAGGCATTGTCAAATTCAGGTCTTTGTGACTCCCAAGTGCATATACTACACTTTCCATTATACCAAGTTGCTTCTTCTGGTAGGCTGCCATCAATGAATGGTCTTTGCTGGGTGATACTTGATGCCAACAATACTCCAAGAAGCTCCATGGTTGTCCAATCTCTTCAGCTACTGAAATCAAAAGAGAGGATAACTATATATAGGAGATAATAATCACTGACATTTATTAGGTACTTTAAAATTTGCAAAGCATTTCAAATGCAATTGGGACCATAGAGATAGAACTGAAAAGCACTTTCAAATTCATCTACCTCATTTTACAGAAAATGAAAATGAAGACAAAGGTTATGTGACTTGTACAAAGTCATACAGGTTGCAGACGTATAATTTCAAACTGTCTTTGGTTGTTAAAAATCAGGATTCTTTTTACTACACAAAATTGGCAGGAGCTTCTATTTTTCAGAAGAGATGAGGGGTATGCAAGCTATATCTTACTGATTTAAGTTAACAAGGGATTTGGGCAGGTCAGACGTCCAGTCTCATATTTGGTGCAAGGGACACTCAAGACCCTGAAGGTTCAAATGAACAGTATCCTTTTTAAAAACTTTCCAGTTCCCTCAGGTAAAAGCAATTGCTAAGACATTAAAAGTAGCTTAGGAAGATACAGATAAAAGGAGGTTCTCTGAAGAGTCTAGAGGTCCTCTGCTGAAGTCCTAAAAACTGCTTTAAAATTTTTCTTGCCCAAAGAATCCACAGTTAGGATCTAGATCTATCCAGGGGTGAAGTCAAGCCTACTGCCTAAGTCTCTTGTTTCTTTATTGTCAATTACCTTGTTTGGGAGATTGTAGGAGTGTGAGGGGTTAACTCAGGCCTGTTCAATTCCATCAGCAACCTGGACCACAATAACAGGACTCAGCATGATCCTAGAAATCTGTTTTACATTCCATTTCCCTGGTAAAGTCCTGGGTGAGGTGTGTTTTGAGTATATAACTAGCTCATTGGTCTTCACAATCAGGACATCATTGTTTCCTAATCTTTGCTGTACAGAAGGTTGAGAAAACTTGCATCTGAATTCCAGGTCACTTCATCAAATGCCACATTATGTATAAAGAAAGCAACATGTACAGACAAGTGGGAAAGAAAAGTGACAGTTCTTTTCTGTCTTTAACATTCTATTGCTACTTTTGGGCATCCAAAAATATTAAACAGTCATGGGATGTTGTGATGATTCTTTCATAAAGTATTGAAACATTCTGATTTTATCTCCAACAACAATGGGCTATCACATAACATTTGGGAGATTAATTCTTCCTAAATAATGCCATTGGTTGACTTAGGCAGAATAGCTTTTATATTGTAGAATTTTTAAAAATCTATTTGAACGGGGACAACCCAGCTCCTCCCAACTATGCAAATATAATGAAAAGTATGGGAAAACAAAATTACTAAAAGTCAATATTCATCTACATGGAACACTTTATATGTAATAGTGGATCTTTACTGACTCAGAAGAAATTATAACTATTACAATAATACAATATGAATGATTAAATGTGACAGAAAGAGGAAAAAAGAGAAGGAAAATGATAAGCAAATGATCATGCAGAAATTTGCCATACCATTCAAAGTCATATCATCCCAATAGCATATATGAGAAAATAGAAGGAAAACAAATAAATATGAAAAGGACAAATTCTCCAGTATCTCTAAAGAAATCTATTCTTATTTTGTATAATAATTAAACTACTAATTTTGGACTCTATTGCCACTCAAATCTCTGTTGCTAATCTTTTTTTCATGGTGTTACATTTCTCATGACATCCTTTATGATTTTTGACACATGAAGTTCCTTATTTTTAATGTATTGCAACCTTTTCATGGGCAGATAGGTGCTTATTATGTGCTTATTATGATAAAGCATCTGGTTTAGAGACAGGAAGATCTTAGTTCAAAGCCTCTGAGACATTAACTAGCTAAGTCTGGACAAGTTACGTTAACCTTTGTCTACCCCTATTTCTTAAACTGTAAAATGGGGATAATAGTATTAACACAGTTCTTGTGAGAATCAAATGATATATTTGTAAAGTGCTTAGCATAGTTTCTGGCACACAATAGGCACCTAATAAATACTTTTTCTTTTCCTTTTCCATTCGTAATGCTTCTAAGATACATGTATTGATAGTTGAACTCTGAGTTATTTATTCACTTTCATATCCAAACCTGAACAAAAGACATTCTTTATTCATTTGGCTTTTCCTGTGTAGATGATTAGGCCAAATTGTTTTGAGTGATGATTGATCTCATTTAGGAGATGTCAAGGGTTTGATGCAATTGGTGTATTATTATCTACAAACAGGAAGATCTGGAAGGCATCATTGTCTGTAAGGAATCCCATTTCCATATAACATCCTTCAATGATAATGACAAACATTTTGGCCAAACATTTATTGCCTTGTTTTATGCCACATTGGACAATAATCAGAGGGTTGTTAAAGTTATTTCTGTTGTTACTTTTTTCAAGGAATTTTGTATAATTTTGACATATACATGTTAAAACCTCTTGTTAGATAAGCATACAAAATAGTTTTTGTTCTACTGAAGCAATGCTTTTTTTAATAATCAACATCAGCACAGAGGGATCTTGGGGTCTCTACACTTTTTAATCAACTGTGTGACCCTAGGATACTATAGAATTCTGCTATAGAATATAATTTGCAAGATCTTTACCTGTTCCCTTATTATGCTTTTATCAAAGATGTTCTCAATGTATGTGTAGATTAATAGTATCAAATTTTTGTGGAGCTAGGAAAGTAGGTAGAGCAATCATTTACCAACTAAGGAGGGATAATAATGGGCCTCCCCAAATTTTGCCCATTTCTTTAGTATTCTCCCCCTTTTAGATATTTTGATAATTTTAGAGCATTCAAAATTATGTCTATATGCATTATCTATCCTAACTGCTCTTCCAATCTTTATTTTCTTTAGTACCTTTTCTATATCCCTCTTCTCTTCCTAATTTCCTTGTTTCTTTTGAGAGCATCTTTCAGTCCTCTAGGTTCACATTCTCAAAGCTTTCCTCAACTCTTTCCTTTCTCTTGCCTCTTATATCCTATCAGTTTCCAAGTTTCCAAGTATCTGATATAGCTAATATTTGCCTCCTTCTCATTACTTACATGGTCAGTATTCCAGTTGAGGCCTCCATCTCTTTTTCAATAGTGTTTTAGCCTTTGGTTCCTCTTTCTGCCAAAGAGAAATGCATGCTGGACAATGCCACTAATAGGTCTGCATTCCAAAGAGATCATAAAAAAGGGGAAAAGTACTTATAAGTGCAAAAATATTTAGAGCAGTCCTTTTCCTACTGGAAAAATATTAAAAACTGAGGGGATGCCCATCAACTGGGGAATGCCTGAAACAAGTTATGGTATATGAATATAACGGAATAGTATTATGCTATAAGAAATGATGAGCAGGTAGATTTCAGAAAAACCTGGACTTATATGAACTGATACAAAGTCAAATGAGCAGAACCAGGAAAACATCGAACATAATATCAATAACATTGTGTGATGATCAACTATGAATGATTCAGCTCTTCTCAGCAATACAGTGATCCAAGACAAGTACAAAGGGACTCATTAAAAAAATGCTATTCATATCCAGATAAAGAACTGATGGATTCAGAATGCATACTGAAGCATATTTTAACTTACCTTATTTTCTCATGGTTTCCCCCTTTTGATCTGTTTCTTCTTTCACAACTGTGATTAATATGAAATATGTTTTACATGAAAGCACATGTGTAACCTATATCAAACTTTCTATTATCTTCAGAACATGAGAAGGGAAGGAGAAAAATTTGGAACTTAAAAATCTTTGAAAATGAATGGCAGCTAGGTGGTGCAGTGGATAGAGCACCAGCCCTGAAGTCAGGGAGACCTGAATGCAAATCTGACCTCAGACACTTAAAACGTCCTAGCTGTGTGACCTGGGCAAGTCACTTAACCCCAACTGACTCAGCAAAAGAAAAAAAAGAAAAAGAAAGAAAATGAATGTTAACTATTTGTTAACATGTATTGAACTACCTGCCATCTAGGGGAGGGGGGAGGGGGAAGAAGGGAAAAATTTGGAACAGAAGGCTTTGCAAGGGTCAATGTTGAAAAATTACCCATGCGTATGTTTTGCAAATAAAAAGCTTTAATAAAAAATGATTTAGAAATTTTTTAAAAAAAGAAATGTTAAAGATTTTCTTTTCATGTAATTGGGGAAGGGAGAATAAAATATTATTCCAAAACAAAAGGAAAAAATGCATGTGTGCTGGGAAGATATGGTTCTGTTGGCCAGAAAATAATTCTTTGATTTGATATTATTTATGGATAGAAGAACCATAGGTATTAAAGCCATAGGATATTTCTCCTTGGTTGGGAGAATAAAAATCTCTTAGACTATGAGAAGTAATCAAGCACATGAAGATTGGACTAGAAGCCTCCGTGACAGTATTGGAATTCAGTTTTTTATTTTGTTTTATGGAAGAGAATAATGGAGGGAGAGGGAGAATCACTGCTACATTAACTGCTACTACTATCAGGACTAGGGGCATCAAACCATAGGGATATGGTGTAGGGATACAACTTGGGGCTGAGATGAGAGAGCCAGTGACCACTTGAGGCTGCTAAGAAGAGTATAGTTTTCCTTCTTTCTGTCTCCACATCTCCTTCTTCCTCCCCCTCATCCTCTCTCCTTTTCTCTCCCTTTTCCCTTCTCTTTCTCTCTCTTCTCTCTCTTTCTTTCTCTGTTCTCCCAGTGAAACTGAGTCTGCATTCTAAACTTTATACATTATATATTAGCTCTTTATATTTCTACTTTCTCTTTAATTAGTTGAATGTCAGTTATAAAAAATTTGATCAACCCTAGCTGCTTCTGATCTGGATGTCTAGATGTTTCATCATTTGTTTATAGGATTTTTTGTAAAAAGAGACAGTGAAACTCATAATGCAAAAACAGATTAAGTGACAGAGAACAAATGCTCTACCTGAATCACCAGAAGTTTGTCTCAAGTGGGGCTCCTGAGCTAGTAAAAAGAAAATGTTGATTAAAAAAATATTTTTATATACATGTGAAAGCAGGGTACAAACTGAAAACAAGGTTAACTTTAGGTGAACATGAGTTAATTGTGATTTCCATATTCAAGGGAAGAGAGGCTGGGCTGTTGGTTTGAATCATGGTGTTTTCCTCTTTATTCTTCCCTCTCCCCCCACCCCCATATTTAACCAAAGGAACCTCTCTGAAAAGGTGAAGTGAAAAGCAGTTAGTGAGTAGAGAATACATCATATCCAGTAGGAGAAAATGAAAAATGGTTCGAGAGGATTGGCAATGCTTACATTCCAAAAGTAGAAGCTAGAGAAGAGGGAAGGAGTATTTCCCTGACTTTTTGCTACCTGGTAGGTGAATTTTTCCACCTTATACTAACAAACCTCCCAGACAAGGGTTACAACCTTATGATAGGTCTTCTTTTCTGTCTTCCCTTAGTTGTCAAGAAGACATTCCTAAAGCATGAGTCTTATTATGTCACTCTCCTGCTTAAGATATTCCCATGGTTCCCTTCAGCTTCTAGAATAAAATATAAACTCCTCTTCTTGGCTTTTCAAAGCCTTTGATGGTCTGACTCCTGATTTATTTCACATTACTCTCCTTCACTTACTCTATCCTCCAGCCAATATGGTATACTTGAAATGCAAAATTTCAACTCTTCTCTCTAAATCCATGCCTAGAATGCATTTCTTCCTTATCTCTTTGTTTTTCAGAATCTCTAAGTTTAACTCAAATGTCACTTCTTACAGGAAGCCCATCTTGATTCCTGGTTGTAATGTTTTCTCTCTGGAAATTCCTTTCTCAGGAATGTTCTTTATTCCCAATAAGATTGTAAGCTCCTTAAAAGCAAGGACTATAAAAGGACTTATATGTGCAAAAATGTTTGTGGCAGCCTTTTTGAAGTGGCAAGAAATTGGAAACTGAATGGATGCCCATCAGTTGGAGAATGACTGAATAAGTTATGGTATATGAATGTTATGGAATATTTTTGTTCTATAAGAAACGACCAGCAGGATGATTTCAGAGAAGCCTGGAGAGACCTACATGAACTGATGCTAAGTAAAATGAGCAGAACCAGGAGATCATTGTACATGGCAACAACAAGATTATACAATGATCAATTCTGATGGACATGATTCTCGTCAATAATGAAATGATACAGGCCAGCTCCAATGGTCTTGTGATAAGAAAACCATCTGCACCTAGAGAAGGGATAGTGGGAACTGAATGTGGACCACAAAATAATATTTTCACTCTTTTTATTCTTGTTTGCTTGCATTTTTTTCTTATTTTTTTTCCTTTTGGATCTAATTTCTCTTGTGCAGTATGATATTTGTGGAAATATATAGAGAGGAAATGCACATGTTTAACATATATTGGATCACTTGCCAGCTGGGGGAGAGGAGAGAAGGGAGGAAAAAAAAATTAGAACACAGGGCTTTATAGGGGCAAATGTCAAAAATTATCCATGTATATATTTTGAAAATAAAAAGCTATAATTTAAAAAAAGAGAAGGACTATTTTGGCTTTTTGTCTTTGTATATTCAATATTTAACATGAAATAGGAACTTAATCTATGCTCTTAAATGGACATAACATATCTGGGAAGGTGAGAGTCAAAATACACCCACTTTGCTTTCATTGTCATGAAAAAGAAGTTTTTGATAGAAATCTTTATAAATCTTTTTCTGTTTGTAATGCATTTGAACTCAGGTCCTCCTGACTTCAGGGCTGGTGCTTTATCCACTGCACCACCTCGCTGCCCCAAGAAAACAGGTTTTAACCTTCCATCCTTCTCACTGTAATATTTAATAACCTTATATTCTAAACTGTTGTTACTGCCATATATTTCTCCTTGGCAAAGAAATCAAGTTTTGACAACTGCAGCAGTTTCTACTGCCTTTTGATTTCCTCATTATGGCAATCATTTTATATTGGTTAAATTATAATTTGTGTCAATTTCCCTTCCCCCATTTCTCATTTTTTTGATATCCATAGTTCTTTGGGTAGATCAGGATGGAGGAGGTATCTTAATTAAACTCTAAACACTTCTCTTATTTTTATTTTCTCCTAGTTTGTATTATGATCTTTGCTCTAACACAGCAGTGGTTTGTCTGTAAAAAGTGCTAGATTGGGAAATTATTCCTACATTGGTATTAAGTCATTGATTAATGATAAGACATAATCAACTTCATTTTTGTTTTTACATAGTGTCATGTCAAGTACCTCAACTCTTTTCCTGAAGAATTTAATCTATGATTTGTAGGTGGCAAGCTTTAGTGCACTCTAAGTTTTTCTTTCTTTCATACTCTTAAATCATTTTTTACCAGTTCCCTGTCCCCTATTCCCACCTTCACACTGAAGTCACTGAGCTAAAGTTAAATTTTCATTTGTTGATTTCATTTGGAGATTTATATTAAGTTCTTTGAAGAATTTTTCTACTTCCTCATCCTCTGCAGCAGATGTTGGCACATAAGTTGTGATTATCTTCCGGGATAACCTTTTTTAAAAATAATTATCATCAGCCTTGCAATAGATGACAATATGTCCTCTGAAACTATATTTCTTTTTCTTTCTGTAACCAAAATAAGCCCAACACTTTCTTTGGCTCTGAGGATAACCTGTGAGCCATCCTTCCCTTTATCTGCACCTTCCTTTTGTTTTCTATGTTATGGGTCTAACAATATAATCAATTCCTTGACCAAAGAACTTAAGAGCTGTACCTTCTTCTCTACTGAAGAGGCCCTCTCAGCTTTGGATCCATTCACATGTGAACAGAACATGTTCCAACTTTGGGAAACCTGAAATCCAAAGAGAGAGGAATCTGATTAAAAGGGGACAAATGCTGGGTTTATTGTAGAATCAACAAGGTTTAACAACTGGTTAAATATGAAAAGTTAGGGGAAATGTGAAGTCAAGAATTTGTAGAACACAGACATGGTTAACTGGAAGGCCCCAGATAAATAGGAATTTAGGAAGAGGAATGAGTGTGAGGGAGGAAGAAGATAATGAATTCTATCTATTGAATTTGTGATTTCTAGAGGACACCAATTTTGAAATGTATAATATGTAGTGTATATTGTGGGGCATGAGCTCAACAGAGACTAGTGATAAGTATATGCTCCTGGGCAGTCATGCATATAGATGGAAATTCAACTATGATGGTTTACCATCACCAAAGAATTTGTCACCAAATGGCCAGCCTATTATTAATAAGCCTCTCTTATACTTAGCCTAGAATTCAAAAAAAGGCATGGACCTCTTCTTGAAGCCTTTCCAAGAAAGTATAACTTAGTAGAATTCTCCATTAGCATAGACTCATAAAAGCTGGAGGTCACCTCCAAAGTATTTTGAGACAATGGAGTAGGATTTTCTGCAAGTTGTTAATAACCATCAATAAATGCTAATATTCAAATATATGTATATGTACACATACATATCTTTGTTGTTTTTCAGTCTTTTTACCCATGTCTGACTCTCCAAATCCAATCCATCTGATGTTTTCTTGGCAAAGATACTGGAATAATTTGCTATGTCCTTCTCCAGATCACTTTTACAGATGAGGAAATTGAGGCAAACAGGGTTAAGCTACTTGGCCAGAGTCAAACAGACAGTGTCTGAGGTCAGATTTGAATTTAAAAAAATGAATCTTTCTGACTCCAGGCTAAGTGCTCTACCCACTGTCCCATCTAATGTCCCATATTATTATTAATAACCATCAATAAATACTTCTACTTGTCTCCATCTGTATCACTTTACATTACACCTTCCATATTTTCCTGTGTTCCTCATGTTTATTGCTTTTAAGATACTGTAATATTTAATTATATCAGTGCATACTAATTTAACCATTCTCTAATTGCTGGACATAAATGTCACTTTTAGTTAGTTGCTATTATAAATAAAATATCTATGAATATTTTTAACATAGGTTCTTTTATCCTTCTACAATTTTCTAAGGATAAAAACCTAGCAATGAAATCACTAAGCCAAAGAACATAATTCATGACTCCTTCTAGATGTTGCCAAGATGCCCTTGAAAATGCGATTTAACTTCTAGGTGGTATTTCTTCCTAACTTGATTGAACTCACTGAAAGAACCAAGCAAGGGGATTTTTATGCTCATTAAGGAGGTCGGGGCTTAGGGGTAAGTGGGTAATACATGCCCCTCAACACAAGAGGGAGCTATGGGGAAGTAGCAAACTTTCTATGGTTATCAGAGCAATTTAAACTTCAAATCCACTAAATTTTGAGTCCACACACACACACACACACACACACACACACGTATTACTGCATAATCAAGTGTTGTCACCAAACTATACAACATGTAGTGATTTATAAACATTTTTTATCTCATAACTATGAATAAAGTTTTTTAGCACAAAACACCTTAATGTAAATTTACTTATATTTATAAATTCTATGCGTATACACGACTCACTATCCAACCAAAACAAAAAAGGGGGCATGTGTGAAAAATTTACTAACTGGCCTTGTCCCAGAGCCCTCTCCAAGAGAGTCTAGCTGAAGCCAGGAAGTAATCTAGGGAGCAGAGGGCGGGGTATGTAGAGGGGAAGGAACTATTTCCTTGGCTATCTTAGCAACTGTTGCTGGAGGTGTCCAGTTGAAGTTAGTTTATTACCGACTTGAGGGGACCACCACAAAAACAGAAGTGGAGAGGATATGGGGGAATGTTGGGGGAAATAATGGATAAAAGGTAGGCGTGGCAATATTGGAAACAAGTCTCCTGATTGGCTATGGCAGAGAGGGTGGAGTCAACCCATCTTCCCAATCTTCGATTGGCTGATCACTTATCTCTTAGGGTTATGCTCCATTTTGGACTCTGCTAGTCTAGTCTAGACTATGAGAAGCAGTTAAATGAGTGCTCTTGAGTCCATTAGAACATGTATTTTATTTTATGTTTTTAAAAACATGTTTTAGACAGGCACATTGGATGGACCGTGTCTTGGAACACAGTTGAAGAGAAGGAAGAAATGGTCTGGGTCACATATCGGAAACAGCAATGCTTTCAATGAATCCAAACTATTCTCACATCATGTGGGTGTGTGTTTTATACCACACATTTATACACACACACACATACACATACATATATATATATATATATGTTCTTGATGTCTTTTGTTTTTACATCAGAGTTATTTCTGGATATACTCCTCTTCCCCGATTTCCTCCTTCATTACCGAAACCCCCTTCAAAGAAAAACAAAAAATAACCAATACAGTCAGATACACTGAATTTATAGTATATGGAGAACCAGAGTTTTAGTCAGGAAGACCTGGGTTCAATTAAGCTTTGCCTCTGATAGCTATACCTGATTTGATACTTTTGTAAGTTATTGAACTTAACATCTTTGAACTTGTCAGATAACTTATTTAGACTATGAATTGTAAAAACACTGAAGAATTTGCATTGGTAGAAGGAGTTTTCTCAATGGTAACTTCTTATGGCAATATAATCATGACAATGACAAATGCAAGCCAAGCTACAATCTGCACCCATCTTCACCTACCTCTCTTCTAAGAGGAAGGAGGTATAGTTTTTTTTTTTATTCTTCAGGATCAAAGTTGGTCATCAGTTACTCAGAGTTTGCTCTCCTTTTAGTATTCTTTCATTTTCATTATTGTAGTCATAATGTACCTCTTTTCATATGTTTCTGTTTTAATCCAATTCTATCAGAAAAAAATCAATATTTTTCATTGCCGATATTTTTTGGAGATGCCACATTTCTGAATCACAAAATACCTCAGAGGAATAAAAATTGCAGGTGATCCAAGACATATAGTGGGGGACTAATAGATTGCTGTGAATTGCCAATGATGAAGTGAATATGAAAAGTTATGTGAAATTCATATATCAAGGTCACCTCTGAGAGGAAAAGGCCAGGTATCCCTAAAATCTTAGTGCAGATGTAAGTGACTAAACTTCACTAGCTTAAAATTACACTAAGATTTTTGGGATACATTGGATTAAAAGAAACAGAAAGGTTTCCAGTGTGATAGGATACAAAGAAGGACATGGAATAGAATCAAATCGAATGAAATAAGGAAAAATGGGGACTTGCACTGGTGAAGGAATTACTCACTAGATTACAATCCTTGAAGGATCTGTTTATTTTCTTTTTCTCTCTTTTTTTTTTTTTCTGCCTTTGTATCCTCAGGACCCAGAATAGTGCCTTGTACAACATACTAATGCTTAATAAATTCTTGTTGAAATTATAATTTAAAAAATCAAAATGTATGATATTTCAAAGTTTACAAAGAGCACAAAATCTCATTGAATTCTCATAATCATATGAGATCTGTGTTATCCTCATTTTACAGAGAAAATTAAGCTTAGAAATGGGAAGTGATTTGTTTATGGAAGTAAGTGTAGGAAGACAATTCAAATTCAGTCTTTCCTGACTCTAGCATGTATGCTAAATGGAGAAAACCTTGGGGTTTGGAGTCACAAAGACCTGTGTTCAAATCCAACCCCAAACATATACTATTTGACCCAAGGCAAATCACTTAACTTCTGCCTCAGTTTCTCAGCTGAAAAATGGAGACAATAATATCACCCATCTCTCAGAGATGCTGTGAGGATAAAATATTTGTAAAAGCCATAAGCACAGTGCTTAGCAGAAATAGATATTTAATTAATACTTGTAATTTCTCTCTTTTCCCCCTCCCCCAACTACTTCTCATGAATCCATTGAGACATGGAACTATAAAATCATATTTTAGTAGCTAATTTTAGGGGCAACTAGGTATCAGTGGATAGAATGATGAGCCTGAAGTCAGAAAAACCTGAGGTCAAATAGTCCTGCCTCAGACTTTTAACTAGCAGGTATGATCCCAAGCTGTCACAACTTCACTATCAGTTTCCTTATCCATAAAATGGGGCATCTACCACCCTGGGTGGTTGAAAAGATAAAATGAAATATTTATCCAGTTCTTCTCAAACCACAATTTAAGTGCTATTATTATGTCAATTATACATTTGTTTTCATATAGAAAGGGAAGGGTCACAGACTTGTATGGTAACAGCTTAATGAGATTTTTAGCTCAGGAATAGAGGATTCACTGGCTGGGGCTATTTTAACAGACCATAATTTTGTATAAAAAATAAATATTGCAAAAAAAGAATCTGATATAGAACCATCTTTTAAAATTGCTCCTTCTTTCCAGAGCAAATGACAAGAAAGTCAGTGTTCCAGTCCTTCCAAGATTTTTCTAATGTATGTAACTTTCTTACAAAACTCAAAGTAAATTTCTTTCCCCTTAAACTATCAAGTAAGGAATTCTTTTCCCACAGAGGATTAGGATTTCAACATTTTATTTATGAGACCAAAATGTTCAAAAGGGTAGTTTGGACAGTAAGAAAAGTTATTTGGCTTCACTTGCCCCATTTCAGATTTATGATAGAAACAAAAGTCCTCTTAAAGATCCTGTTCCCTTTCCCTACTCTCACCAGCCAGTTACCTTTAATCCACCCCCAGAAATGGAAAATTTCAGGCCCAAAGAAAGATTATTCTGTAAATTCCAGGCTTTATGGAAAGACAGAGAGGGAAAGAATTTTGCAACAGAAATAATTTTGCAGCCTTAACATTTGTACTAAAATACAAAAATAACACAGTGGATGGGTTTGGTATAAAGTCATAATTTACAAGCCTATTTGGGGGGATTTGAGGATAATTGAGAGGACTCTGAGAAGCGAAAAGAAAGTTATTTTAAAACAAATGAAACTAGGTATATTTAGTAAAAAAAAAAAAAAAAAAAAAAAAAAAAAACAAAAAACCCATCCAGAACACCACTGACTGACTTGACTGAGCCGGGTTAGGGATCTGGATAAGACCTAAAGTTTCGTGTTTTAGGTTTTTTTTTTTTTTTTCCTCTTCTCTCTCTACCATTCCTTAATCACTCTACATATGAGTGACGTTTCGGTGTACGAGGGCCTTCATTTCTTCTAGGTCACCTCGAACTCCAGAATAAATTCAGTTCCAGAAACCCAGAGAAGCACCTTCCCAAACTTAGAATCGAGCTCCAAATGCAAAGCAACCGAGAATGGAGCTGTACCATCATGGAAGCTGTAGCAACTCTTTTAAGGCATGAAAATATCCCCAGAACAAGCCTTTCCCAGGGAGGCCGTGTCGTAGCAAAGCTGTACCAAGGCGGGTTTCACTTCCTCCTTCTACCCCGAAGAACAGCACGAAGCACGTAAGGTCCAGAGAGATGCTATTTGGACAAAGGGACAATGGAAGGCTTTGGAGAGAAAATAAAAATCTGCAGCTGTCCGGGTGTCCCTGATCCTGAAACTCCAGGGGCTTGAGCGAGGAAGACGAGTTGCTCACTCACATCTGCAGTTTCGCCCGGAACAGGAGCTGGAGCAGCAGCAGCAGCTGCAGGGGGCGGCGGCGGCAGGACAAGAAGCAGCAGGAGTTGTTGGGTTAAAGGGATCCAGACTGAGAGTCTCCCCTTGCACCACTAGGAAGTGACGACTTAGCCCGAGTCCCAGAGAAAAGAAACAAAGTTTGTGTTTGTGAATTATTTCCCTTCTCTCCACTCTTCCACACCCTTTGGAGTAGCCTAGACGCAGATTTTCACCCACCAAGGTGAGTAGTCTAAAAGGGAAAGGGCCCCCCACCTACTCAAGCCCCACAGAGCTTCCTTGTTCCCTCTTCCCTTTCCTCCTCCCATGGAAAAGACTCTTCCCTTATTTAAAAAAAAAATGGATTTATGCAATCGGTTTCTCGGCTAAATTCGGGAGGGGAGTGCGTTTTGTGGCGGTTTGTTGAGTTTGCCTAGCCGGACTAGACTTCTTGTTGGGGCTGGGTGT
>JAJPUD010026751.1:0-16199 GCA_023553655.1 Myrmecobius fasciatus
TCTGTAAAATAGGGGTAGTCACAGTACCTACTTCACAGGACTTCCATGAAAATCAAATAAAATGAGTTACATGAGGTTTGCCAACCTTAATTTTATTGTTGTGTTGTTTCAGTCATGTCTGACTCTTCGTGACCCTATTTGGGGTTTTCTTGACAAAGGTGCTGAAGTGGTTTGCCATTTCCTGCTTCAGCTCATTTTGCAGATGAGGAAACTGAGGCAAACAGTGAAGTAAATGCCTGAGGTCAGAGTTGAATTTAGAAAGATGAGTCTTCCTGATTCCTAGCCCAGTGCCCTATCCTTAGCTTCCCCTCTTCAACCTTAATGACATCTATGTCAGCTATGATGATGATGTGAATGGATGCTTAGTTACATTTACCTGGTCATGGCTAAAATATTTCAGAGTTCTACCACTTTTATCTCATTTCTTTAACTATTGGTTATATTTGGGCTAGGGATAAATTCCTCTGGGCATAAAGTATACCCTGTCTTCTTGACAGGACTTTGGAGTCCTTGTGCTAGCCTGCTTCTTCTAGGGGGGAAACTTGGAGCTTCCCTGTGCTCTCTTTTAATTGCTTCTTCTTTCAGCTGACACTGTGTGGAACAGGGGTAATCAATCTGCAGGTTAGAAGAACAACTCCATTCTCTCAGGAGATGGAACAGCTCATAAAAAATGTAAGGGGTTCTCTTTCCTGCTTGTTTGGATGTTTTAACTCATGCCCTGCCATCTTACAAATTGTGCTAAGCCAGAGAAAACAAAAATGAGAAGTAGAGGGTTCATTTTGGAGAGATAAAACAGAGAGAAGAAGAAATGAAATTATTTAGCTTGGCATAAAGGACCTTCTACAAACTCTTCTCATCTTTGTGGCTTTATATTACATTATTCTTCTTCATGGGCTCAATGTCTAACTATAATGAGCTACAGCTATTCTCTGAGTTTTTTGTGTCATCTATTGCTTCTTTATAGAATATTGGCACAGGCTAGTCTAATCCTGTTTCATCTCATCCTTTCAGAATTATTCTTTTCCTCCAAGGCTCATCTCAGCTGCTACCTCTTCCATGATTCCCCAAGTTAAAACTGATTCTTCCTCACATTTTTCTAGAGCAATTTGCCTGGATTTCTCCTTTGCCCATCAGTGAACAATCATTTATAATAATCACTCCATCTAGTGTTATAAATATCTGTACATGCAGTATATATGTATATATAAACACATGTCTCTTCCTCTCTCTCTCCTTTCTCTTCCTCTTCCTCTCCCTCCCTGTCCGGCCCTGTCCCCTTCTTTCTCCCTTTTACCACAGTGAGAACTCCTTGAAGGCAGGGATCCCATTGTTTCTCAAGTTAATATCTATAGCATTTAATCTTGTTGATTTCTGCACCATCTACTCTCCTTGATCATAGTGGGCACTTAACAAGTATTTGCTAATTTGAATTCAATTGAAGAGAGAGAAAATTATAAAGTGTTTCGATTCTCCAGTCATGAGAACCCTGACAGAAAAGAAAAGAAGTACAGATTTGAATCAAAAGAGATCCCAATTCAATCCTCTCATTTGTTTAGATGAGAAAACTGAGGTCAAAGGAAATTCAGTGATTTGATCAAATGCACATAGGGATTTATTTGAATAAATAAAGTTCTCTTGGCTCCAAATCTAGCCATTTTTTCCATTGTAAAAGGAAGAAAGACCTAATTTCTGTTCATGTTTTAGATCATGGGAGGTTGTATCCTAATCTGTGAAAGGGGGTCCTGTTAATTTCAGAAGTGGCAGTATGTCTCAGGGAACCAAGCAGAAAATTATTTCTGAGTTTTACTGGAAGGTCCTATATGGTCCCAGTCAATAGTAAATAGTTTGTCCTGGCATGAAGTAAGAGAGACAATCCATGCTTTCAAAGAAAAAAAAAATTAACTGCTTACAATGGGAAGGAAAATCTATATTTGCTTACCTCCTTTGTTCCTTGGAGACAATGTTATTGTTTAGTTGTTTTTCTTTGTGACTCATTTTGGAATTTTCTCTACAGACACTGGTGTGATTTGCCATTTCCTTTTCTAGCTCATTTTATAGACTAGAACATTGAGGTGAGCAGGGTTAAGTGATATGCCCAGGGTCACCCAGCTAGTAAGTGACTGAGGCTGGACTTGAACTTAGGAAGATTAGTCTTCCTGACTCCAAATCTGGTACTCTATGATTATGGTGCTTCCTAACTGCTCCAATAGTCCCTTATTTTATAGGATCATTGAGAAGAAAAGTTATATGATAATAATAATAATAATTCACATTAAAAAGTTCTTATATAATTTATTTGAGGGCAGGAACTGTTTTATTTTTGTCTTTGTGTGTAGCATTCAGAATGCCTGGTACATAATAAACAATTACTGAAGTTTGTTCATAAATGTATAAAGCTTGACAGGTACAAATAACTCTGAGAGAGTACAGCTCTGAGAGGTAGATAATATAGTATGTACTTTATGCCATGTTTACAGATGAGGAAGTTGAGGTTTAGAGACTTACCTGTCATGAATAACCCAGACTGAGAACTCGAACCCAGGCCTAGAGTCTAATGATCCCTTTTCCCATTCCACTACCTCCTATCATATGTCATGTTGCTTTTAACTTCAGCTAGGACTTCAATACACACCATAAATCAAGTTTTCTAGAGATTCTTATGCCAAATAAAAACAAATTTGATTTGCAATGGTGGGATCATTGTATTCTTTGTCAACTGCCATTCTGTGCTTCCAAACATGGCTGGAAAATCAACTAACTGGCAATTGCATCTTCAAAGTTGTGGCTTTGCTAGGGAAAGGGTATTAATTGAGCTGTGCAGAGTAGATTTGGATGGCAGTATGTTTTATTTTTGACATGCTACCAAAAATGATAATGTGGTATATACTGATCTGAGGAAATCATTATCTCATAAAGCAAATCTCATAATTCTTCCAATGAACACTTCCCAGCCAATGCTTCTTTTGGGGGCACTCTATTTAGTAATCATTTCAATACAAACTTTCCATTGTATCACTCAGACCTTTGAAAACTATTAGGATAATCCTGTATTTGGATGGTAAATAAATGTACCTACAACTTTAAGGTTTTATCTCATGGCAAATTGGCCAAGAAAACAAAAGAAAAAAAAATGGAAATAGTCATTGTTAGAAGGGCTACAAGAAGGAAGACAGTCTCAATCACACATTGTTGTCATAGCTTTGGAAGTATGATAAAAGAGTAGCTAAACTTCACACACACACACACACACACACACACACACACACACACACACACACACCCCTTTGACTCAGTAACATAATTCCTGGGCATTTACCAGCTTATTAAGCATTTATCAAGCAGCTCAGCAAGGGGAAAGTTCTATTTATACCAAAATATTTGTGGCAACACTTTGTTAGCCAAAAAACAACAACTTGTATTCATTGACTGGAGAGTTCCTGAATACATTGTGGCACATGAATTCAATCCTGAATCATCTTATTATTGCCAAAATAAATGATGGCTATTAAGAAACCAGAGAAACTTAGTAAGAATTATATGAACTGATAGAGTGAAATAAGGGACAAATACACAATAATAGAAAGGAAATAAAACTGAAAAGACATCAGAACTCAGGCGAGTACAATGAACCATCTTGATTTCAGAGGACTGAGGATGCAAGTATCTCCCTTCTCTCTGCAAAAAGGAGGCAAACTACAGTTGTGGAATGAACTATATGCTCTTAGACATAGCCAATATGTCAGCTTGTGGATATATTTCTTAATTACAAGGAAGGGACTGTTTGAGGGAGACAATATTAAAAATGTCAATAATATTTTAAAAATCAAAACATTTCTTAATGAAAAAAGGAAAGCATGTTCACATTTTCAAAAAAAATTCATTTATAAATAAGGGAATTAATAGAGGCTTGATGGGTAGTCTTTTGTTTTATCAAGAACAAAGCAGAAAACATGAAAACAGAAGAGGAAAAAATCTGCATTGTTCATGACAACCAAGAGTTTCAGTGATGAGTGACTATAAGCTTTCTCCCCAGATAACCAATTCCCTTGAAGGTAGAGGGAGTAGCAATGGAATTTGGGACCCCTGAGAGAATTTTAACAGCTCTTGGGGGAATTTCTCAACTCCAGCTGTTCCATTTTCTGGAACCTTGTTCCTGTCAGGGATCATTAGGAGACCCTTTCTCCCTCAGGGTTATCATTTTCTCTCCACACATATGCATGCTGAGCACAGGGAAGTCCAGGCCCATTCACAAGCCCTCCAGAACACACACACACACACACACACACACACACACACACACACACACACACACAGAGTTTGGCTCAAGGTTAAATGGAGCTCTTCTTAGCAAAGGAGAAAGGGGCTGGCAGTGACACACAGAGGCAGTGGCTTGATTTCCAGTTATGGTCCCCTTTGGATTCATTTGAGAAGGATGAGCGTCTGAACACCTGGCAGAGACAGACTCTCCTGCCCCATGCTGGGGTTTAAACGAACAGCATATTTCATGAAACTAATCTGAGCTAATATGTGGTTTCAGTTACACCCAGAGCTTTCCTGGGTAAAGAATAAAATTATGTTTCTCATTTAAGAGTTCAAGGGCCCCAACTGGACCCAGAAGCAGCTGAGCCAGCAGACGCTCCCATTTCTGTGCCCTTTACAATAACGTTATATTTCAGCCTCCCCATAATGGTGCACAGAGGGATATATGGTATAGGATGTGGCTGTTTACAAGGATCCTACCCAGTAAGGATGAGAAGCAGTAGGTCAGTGAAAATCCTACAGCAAGTTTTCTTGGAGATCTGGAAGGGGAAAGGTGTACTCAAGGGACTGATTAAATGGACAGGGCTCGGGGCTTAAATGACCCTTGAGTAGCATTGCAACCCCTCCCCCCACTTCCTTCCACACTCAAGCAAACCCTGCTGTGGCTGATTGTAATGCTGCTGCTCTGTCTCTCAGGCCCCAGGATGTTTTCACTTCCAAGGAATTGCCCAGTCTCTGATGACTGCATGTTAGGAAACTCTGCTGCTGTGATGGGGAAGGCTAGTAGCTTTCAGCTTGAGCTACTTAATTGGGACTTTTAGACAACCACAAAGATTTATTCAGCATAATCTTCAGTACATTCAGAAATCAAATGGTATAGGCTGGTTTATGATATATACATGTCTATATATAGATATAACACTGATTTATGCTTATTCATATTATGCACAATAAACACTTCCTTCTGAGATACGATGGCACAGGGGAGTTCCATTTCTATGCTTTTTCTGTCCCATTTCCCTTGTACAGAATACTCTTCCTCCTCCTCCTAGCCTTGTCAAATCTCTACCTTGAGACCTTTTCTCCCCATTGGTGGCTTTTTCTTAGGAAACTGACATTTTAGCCAGCCATGTTTCTCCTCATTCTTGCTTTGACTTACATTGGATTTTCCCTCTTTGTTTTCCTTGCCTGACTCTTTGTCATCCTCAGAAATTTCTACTCTTCCTACCCTCTCTCCAACCATCTCCTCTTAAAAGCTGTTTGCTAATTGAATTCAATTGAATAGAGGAAAAGTTACAAAATGTTTTGATCCCCTCATCAAGAAAACACTGAGAGAAAAGAAAAAAAAGCACTTCTCCCTTGCACCACTTCCAAGTATCTCTCTATGTGTTGTCTTCTATTAAAATGTGAACTCCTTGAGGACAGGAGCTGTCTTTTTTGCTTATATTTCTATTCTTAGTGCTTTGTACAGTGGTAGGCACATAGTAGGTATTTAACGCTAGAAGGACTCAATTGTGTCAACTGATGCAAAAATTTAAATTAAAAAAACATTCTGCTATAATTTATTATATTTTCTCCTAATTGTGAAAATGCACATTATATAACTAATTACAAGCAGATATAATTTTACTTTGAAATAAACACTTTCATTCTATATATCTAGCATGTGCAAAGGTACTGTGTTAGTGGATATAGCCTGATCTTTCAAAAAGTTTTAAATTCAAGAAATTTTCTATCATCTATTTATGAATCTCAATAATCCTATCCTTTAACTCCCAGATTCAGTACCATCTCTTCCATGAAGTCTTTCTCCTACTACTCTGGCCTATGGTACTTTTTTTCCATCATATTTTTTTCTTTTCATAAATTGCTTTAACATTTAAAGTAGATAAGGCAGGCACATAGTGAACAGAATACTAGATTCAGAGTAAGGAAGACTTAGATTCAACTCTCTTGTCTATTAGATAAGTCATTTTCCTTGGGCATGTGACTTGGGCAATTCTTAGAACTACCCCTTTGGCAATTTTATATTCTTATAGTGTAGCACTTGTAATCTGTATCTTACAATTTCTGACTTTAATTACATATTATTTTATTTTGCTCTGTAATCTGCCATCCCTCCAACAAGATGGCCTGCTCCTTAAAGGCAAAGATCAAGTCTAGTTTTGGTCTCTCAGAAGCTCACAGAGTACTTGTCATCCACTAAATGATCAAGGTGATGCTTGCTAAATTGTTGATGATTTCAGATGATTTTAATTCTGAAGCAACAAATTGGAGTTTGCATTTAAAAATAGAGGTCCTGAAATCTGAGTACTACCTTTTGTTATTGTTTTTATTTTTATTTTCAAATTCTCTCTGCTTCCACACTCTTCCCCATTCATTGAGAAGGTAAGAAATAAAATATCCATTATACATAAGACGTTATGCAAACACATTTCTAAAGATGTGAAAAATATCAATAAAAATAAAAAATGTGGAGAATATGCTTCAAGCTTTACTCAGATTCACTCAGTCCTTTCATCACAGATCTTTTAGAATTGTTGTGGATCACTGTATTCATCAGAGTAAGTCTTCTACAGTTAATTATTGTTAAAATATTGCTGTTACTGGGTCCAGTTTTCTGCTGGTCCTACTTACTTTGCATCAACTCTTTCCATGTTTTTCTGAAATCATTCCCTTCATTATTTCTTAAATGTTTGTATTCCATTTTAATCATATATCAAAACTTGTTTAGCCATTCCCTGATTGATGAAAATGTAAATTCTATTATTTAAAATTTTTATGTATTGCTGCATTTTAAGAAAAATCATCATGTAGAAACTCTCATTTCAAATTAATAAATAATAAATATTTGTAAAGTGCTTAGTATAGTGACTAGCACATAGTAGGTGCTTAATAAATGTCATTTACCTTCCTCCTTTCCATATTTGTTGAGTATAGCTTCTATTGTTAAGGAACAACAGTAGGTGTGATGTGATGTGAGATACAGAAAAAGGATATAGCCCTTGGCTTCTGGGAGTTTATAAAATAGTAAAAAATAGTGTGTGGGTGTATGTGTGTGTGTGGAATTAAAATAAGCTTAAACAATTATAACCATCAATTGCTTATTAAAACCATAATATAATCAATTTTAACATATTTGGGGATTAAAATAAGGGAGAGAAGGAAAATGGTTAGAGAAAGAGAGAGAGGAGGAAGGAAGAGAAGAGAGGAGAGAGAAGAGGAAATGGGAGAGACAGAGACAGAGATGGAGAAAAAGAAGGGAAGGAGGGAGAGAGGGAGGGAGGGAGGGAGGGAAGGAAAGAGAGAGAAGGAGAGAAAAAGAGATCCTGCCAATCCATCTATTAACATACACTAACAACATAGTTCAAAACTTGTCAGAGACTTGCCTGAGGTTTTCTGAACTGAATTCCGACTCCAGAAAACGAAGGAACTGATCTCTCCCCGCTTGGTCCTTTAGTACCTCATCAATGGAGAATCCCCATCTCTTTACACGTTGTTGGCTGGGCTCTTTGCTTTGAGAATAAAAGATTTTATTTGTTTGTCTTTTTAGAAAAAAATAAATGGGATGAAAAAAGCATGTTTCATGCATATTTGGGCCAACATTCAAAATGGTCTGGACATCCAATGCTCTCAATGTATGTTCTCTAGAAATCAATGGCAGTTTCCACTGTTCTGGTCCTCTTTTCTTCTTTCTCTATACTGTTTCACAAAGTGATATCATATGTTTTCACAGATTTATTACCATCTATATACTAATGATTCTCAGATCTACTTATCCAGCTCTAACCTTTCTGCTGATCTCCCATATCATATCTCCAAATGAGATTAGACATTTTGAACTGATTGTCCTATAGACATTTTAAACTAAACATGTCCAAAACTGAATTTGTCATTTCCCCCAAACAACTTCCACTTCTAAACTTCTCCATTACTGTCTAAGGCACAGCCATTTCCCCAGTACCTTAGGCTTATACTTATGTATCATCTTTTATTCTTGACTCTGTCAGTACTCCCCATGACCATTTGTTGCCAAAACTTGTCAAATTTTACCTTTGTAATATCTCTCATATACCCCCTTCTTTCCTCTAATACTGTTGCTACTTTGATTTAGGTTACATCACTTCACACCTGTAGCAGTCTGGTTGACCTGGCTGCCAGATCTCTCTTCACTGCCATTCTCTGCCAGCTGTCAAATTGATCTTCCTAAAGCACATCTGGCCATGTCACTCCTGCCCCTTCTCAATAAACTTCAGTGGCTCCCTAGCCCCTCTAAGATCAAATATAAAATCCTCTTGCATTCAAAGCCCTTCAGAACCTTTCTGGTCTTCTTAACCCTCATACCATCAGTTTCCTGAAATACTTTTCAAATCAGTAACACTGGTTTTCTCACTGTTCTTGAAAGGAGACATTCCCTTCTTGATCGACTATTTTCACTAAATTTCTCTCATGACTGGGATGTTCTTCCTTCTCATCTCCATCTCTTCTTCCCTGTATTTCTTCCATAGGAAACCCTTTCTTGTTTGTTGTTTTTTGTTGTTCAGCTGTGCCCCACTCTTTGTGATCCCATTTGGGGATTTCTTGGCAAAGATCCTGGTTTGACATTTCCTTCTCTAGGTAATTTTCAAATGAGAAAACTGCTCAAGATCACACAACTAGTAAGTATCTTAAATCAGATTTTAATTCAGATCTTCCTGACTCCAAGCCAGTCAATCTGTCCACTGTACCACCTAGCTGCTCCAAACCTCTCCTAATCCCTTTTTAAGTCTAGCACCTTCTCTTGGTTATTTCTGATTTATCCTGCCTATATCTCATTTGTACATAATTGTTTACATGTTATCTCTCCTATTAGATTGTCAATTCCTTAATGGAAGAGACTTTTTTGCCATCCTTGGTATCCTCCAAACTTTGCACAATGCCTGGGACATACTCACTTGTTCAGTTGTGTCTAACTCTTCATGATCTCATGGGCAAAGTCTATGGGGTTTTCTTGATAAAGATACTAGAATGTTTTGCTATTTCCTTCTCCAGTGTATCCCCATTTTACATCACATAGCTGATAAGTGTCTGAGGCCACATTTCAACTCAACTCTATCCACCACCTAGCTGCTCACCTGGGACGCAGTTGTTTAAAAAACATTGGTTGACTGACTGACCTATCTAGAACATAGTCATTGAGGGAGGACCATAACTAAGTACTTTATCCCCAAGCACTGAATTTAGATGATGCTGACTTTCTGCCATTCTTTAGCAGCTTGGAAACAACAGCATTCAGTATCTACTTAGAATGAATAGTCAAAATAGGAAGCTATTAGAGCTTGCTTCCTCTCTGTGGATACACCCTTGATGAAGTAAGTCCTCCTTAGCCCAAGTCTCCCTGCCCCCACACCTACCCCATCCTACTTCATGCTATTTATCATGGACTCAGGTTTAATTTGCCTCTGGTACAAAAATTGCCAATGATAGCTCTGCTGTGAGGTATAAGTATGTGCAAGCCACAAAGAACATCAAAGAAGCAATTCTGAAAAGGGAGGAAAGTTGAGGTTGAAACTGAAACCCAGAGCAATCTTCTGAGCATGGAGATCATTGTGATAGAAAAAGAAACCCTATCAAATCACTGATAACTTAAGCTTGTACTATTTACCTTCAAAGCACCAAGTGGGGTAAGACAGTGTAGAAAAGTGGAGAAATGGCTTTGTAATCAGAAAAAAAGGGGGCTTGAGTACCACTCTTGACACCATTAGCTCTGTAACCCTGGGCATAACTTAACCTCCCAGTACCCCAAACAATTCTTTGTGAATATACATGGCTAGGCAGTTGTTAATCTATATGGGTAGAGGGAGTTTCCTTGCCACCAATGGTTGTCTACACCAATGAAATCACAGGTTAGGAGCATAAAGAAACAAAGAAATATACCAATAATTAAATGAATAACCAAGATGGGCCAATGCCAGAGAGATGGGAATGTGAATCTAGAACTTTTTCTAAACTTACTCCAAAACATCACTTCCATTAAATGATTTCTAGGGTGGTAAGGAAGACTGTTTTTGGAGAAAATGCCTTTGAGTTTGAAGCTACCATAACTTAAGAAATCTGGGTCACAAAAGATCATTAAACTATATGAGTTCAGAACATAAGCTCTGATGTGGATGTCATTGGGTGCTTGTATTTTGAGCCAAGGTTTCAAGCAGACTCTGAAAAGTCTTAGAGATAGAATTACAACAGTAATAGTTACATCTGGTATCAGTCGCAGCAGCAAATTGAAGCCAGCATGCAAAGGGAAAGGACCCTTTGGGGTGACTTGATGGTATAAAGATAACAACTAATGTCTTCTTTTGTCATTCTTTGGATTTCTAGTACTTTTTAGCACAGTGCCTGGGACATAGTAAATGCATAATCCTTTTTACAGAGAACAGCACCATCTTTTTTTTTTTTTTGCTTCTATGTTTTAAAAAATATATATATTTGTTTTTGCAGAGGGAATAGTAGCTGGATGAAACCAGAAACATTGAGGAAGAAACAATGCAATGAGAACAAGAACTCAAGACTTTAGACATTGTAGTGAGAACCTTGTGCCTTTATGGGAATGTGCCTCTCTGTTCATCAATGCTGCTGCATGCCCTAGAAATTCATTGTAGATTCTGAGAATAATCAATTACCAGAGGAGTTTTTAAGTCAGAGTTCCCTAGAAACACGTAAAAATACCTGTTCCTAGGTCACTCAAATACATCCAAAAGGCAGTTCCCACCTCATCTGCATAGTTTTGAAGGCATAGCTCCTTTTAAAGATAAGATGATCAGCTTTGTAATCTAAGAAAGGAACATGGATAATTAATACTGAAACACATACACAAAAACACATATGCATATAGTTGAGTCATTTTCAGTTGAGTCTGACGCCATTTGGAGTTTTCTTGCAACGATATTGGAGTAGTTTGCCATTTCCTTCTCTAGCTCATTTTATAGATTGAGGAAACTGAGGCAAACAGGGTGAAATGACTTGACCAGGGCCATGCAGGTAGCAAATGTATTTGAATCCATGGAGATAATTCTTCCTGATTCCAACTGCATGTATATGTGTGTATGGGGGAATAAAGAACTCTAAATTTTATAAAACTGGCATTCTTGATTGATTACACAATGCTTGTTTGCCCTACACAATAAACTTTTCTCTCTTAAACTCAAAGGAATTTGAACACCCACATGGGGTTGAAACATTTATTGTTCATTGGTGATCAATTACATGGTGCTTTGTGACCATTGCTTAAATCTCTTCAACAACTTTTTATGTACCTGTCTTGTTTCTGCTTTTTCACCCCTGTTTCAAGGCTAGGAGGTATTACTGAAAATAGCTGAATAATGGAGCACTTTTCACCCAATACAAATTTCTGATGTATGATCTCAGTTTGATCTTGCCTGCTGCTTCACACTTATCTTTGACCCAACCCATTTTTCCTTTTCCACAATCATATATCCAATAGACATTCTTCTTTCTCTTACATCTTCATATTCCTCTTCTCATCTAGCTCCTCATCTACCAAGAAAATGCATAGACTTCCAATTTTAAAAATGTTTTCTTTTGATTTGTCCATACTCCATTAACTTTTGTTTCCATGCCTCCTCCCTGTCACAGCTAAACTACTTTTAAAAGTTTTCTGTGCCTGATGCTTCTACTTCTTTACTACCCACATGCCCTTGGAGAGGGAAAGATTGGGTTTTCTTAGTGTCTTGAGTCAACAGTGTGATGAGGCAACCAAAAAAGCTAAATCTATATAGCTACAGGGCATCTAAGTGGCACAGTGGATAAACTGCCTGCCCTGAAATTCAAAAGATTCATTATCCTGAGTTCAAATCTGGCTTCAGACACTTACTAGTTGTATTACCCTGAGTAAGTAGCTTAACCCTGTTTGCCTTCATTTCCTCAGCAGTAAAATAACTAGAGAAGGAAATGGCAAACCACTCCAGTATCTCTGCCCAGTGGCTTTCTCTCAGGGAAAGTGTCATTGAGAGATCCTATATACTAGGACAGGAATGTCAACTGATGCAAAAATGTCCTTGGTCCTTTATATTCTTAAATTCCAGTTCTCAATACCTCAAATGCTACTTGGCTCTCATAGATGACATAACATGACTATAACTTCTTTATTATGCTTGCAGTTTTTAGGGTTCATTAAGCATAGCCTATCATTGCCTTTGTAATAGTGGCTCAGGCCAGATTTAGGATGGCACTGAGAGAGAAAAGAAGAAGAACAAAGGAGGAAGAAGAAGAAGGAGGAGGAGGAAAAGGAGGAAGAGGAAGAAGAGAAAGAGGAGGAGGAGGAGGAAGAGAAGGAGGAGGAGGAGGAGAAGGAAAAGAGGAGGAGGAAGAAGGAAGAAGAAGGAAGAGGAAGAAGGAAGAAGAAGAAGGGAGGGAAGGACAAAGAGGGATGGAGAGAGAGAGAATCAGAGACAGAGACACAGAGCAGAGGTGGAGGGAGAGATAAAGACAGAAATAGAGTAAGAAACAGACAGAGACATAGAAAGAGACAGAGACATAGAAAGAGACAGAGACATAGAGGGAGAAACAGAGAGACAGAGATAGAGAGACAGAGAAAAAGATGGAGACAGAGAGAGAGAGAGAATCAGAGAGAGCTAGAGAAAAACAGAGCCAGAGAGCCAGAGAAACAGAAAGATAAAGAGAGAGATAGACAAGAGAGACAGACAGATAGATACAGAGGGACAGAGGCAGAAAAACAGAGAGAGATGGAGACACAGAGAGACAGAGTGCATTCCCATGAAGAAAGCAATTATCTAATTAACCTCTCCTTTGAAGACTTCTACTAGGTTCATGGATGAAGTTTAATGTTTGCAATAATTGTAATATGAATGCTTTAGGCAGATACCAGTTATCTAGCACAGCAGGACCAGGGTCCAACTGAAGTCTTCTGGGTTCAGGGACCTAAAATTAAGCCCATTTAGAGGGGCATGAGATAGCTAGTTGGGAAGAAATAAGACAACTAAACTGAGTTCTAGTTCAATTAAACCAAGGCTTATCTCTTGTCTGACTTCTCAAAGCCAAGGAAAAATCAGGAAACAAACATCACTTAAAATTGTTTTGTCAGCTATCCTATTCCTATGAACTCTTTCAAGCCTGAAATAATTCTGATCCATTAGTATGGTAAATGAACCCTTAGATCCATCAGTTCTGTTATACTGATAACCTCTTGAAAGCAGGGATTCTTTTGTCTTTTGTATTCTTGTACTCACTACAGTACCTGGTGCATTGTTGTTCAGTTGTGTCCAATTGTTTGTGACCTGTGGACCAACTGACCATAAGGCTTTCTTGGACAAGAAAACTGAAATATCTTTTTATTTCCTTTTCTAATTTTTTTTATGCAGGAAAGGGTTAAATGACTTTCCCAGGCTCACACAGTTAATAAGTGCTTGAATTCTGGTCTTTTTGACTCCAAAGCTAGTGCTCTATACACTTCACTACCTAGATTCTTGGAGAATAGTAAATGCTTAATAAATGCTTTATTGACTAATTAATTGACTCTCAGAAATCTAGTTCAAATCCTTCCTGAAATATGAATCCTATAAGATAACTGATAGAATCAATTGGTATAATAATCAGTCCAATCTCTCTACCTTGTTCTATTTATTCTATTCAAAAGTTATTTTGTAAATGCTTACTAGGCATAAGGCATTTTCACCTGTAAGTGTATAACATACAAAGTATATTGGAAAGTGTACTGCTGAAATAAGGGATGTGATACTAAAATCCAGATCTACCAGTCTAGCAACCTTGTCAAAAAAGAAATAAATGTACTCTGACATGTTTTGTTCTTAGCCATTTCTTCAGTGGCCCTCATTAGGCCAGAGACAATGGAAAGCTGCCTTGAAGAGCATTATTTGATCTCATGGAATTCCCATTCCCCCCTCCCTTTTGAAAAAAAATTAATTTGTTGTTCTTTCAAGTTATCATTATTATTACTATACCTCATCTCTATGTCCCATAAAGTGATGTCATCACTGATCCATGGATTAGAAGGTTCGGCTGGAGTTATCAAAGGATCATATTCCACATACTGTTCCGTATAAGCAATTAAGCTGCAACAGGGAGGGAAGCAAAGAGAGAAGAGACAAAGTCACCAATCACCATAGCAATGTCATGTCAGGGTCACAATCTTGTACTTCAAATGGTCAGTGAACTTACCTTACCAGATGCTGGGAATGAGAAGCAATTAGCAGGAGGCTCCATCTCATTGCCCAAACAGTGGGGTCCCCCCAAGGGGATCATTGCTCAGGAAATGGAGAACATAGCCCGAGATTTATTTCTTCCTATCCCAAACTGGGCTTATGTTCATTCCTTCAAGGTATCCAAGATGGATTTGAAGTTTTAGAAGACATGACCCATTATCAGTTGACATAGTTAAAAGAACTAGAGGAATTCTAGCATCAATTATAGATTATAACCTCCAATATCAAAGAAGTCTTCCTCTTTAACACACAAAGCAACTAGGAATGGAGGACACTGGAGTCTTTTAAAAGAAAGTATAATTGATCTTGATCGAACTCCTCAATTTGTCCATTACAATTTGCCAGCAAGGCCATGTACTGCTCACATAATCACCTAAAATTGAAATTGCTTATGTATGTGGACTTTGGCAGAAGTGTGCAGGCAAATATTTAACAACTGGCTCTCTGAAAAAATGAATGAGGGACACACACTTTTAGTCTGATGTTTTTTATTGATGTTTTCTCTATCGCTTAAGTCTAAACAATCAACAAGACAATAAATTAAGCCTCTGATTTGTGGTGTTTGCTGATTTCTAAGGTGGAGATTCTTACACTGAAAATTTAACAATCACTTCTTGGTTCAAGATGGTTCCATCACCCTCCTGGAGTCTGCATGGAGGTACCACTGTCTGTGGAATTCCCTGTTCTGTCATGGATGGAGTTAGGCTGGCTATACAAAATTTGGCTCAACTGAATCCCCAAAAGCCTATTAACAATTTTCTTCATCTAAAACCTCATCTCGCATTCCTGCTTAAACAAACATAAGTAAAAAGGCTTCTCTTTAGCTAAGCATAGAGTAAACAGTTTCAAAATCTTTGGGGAGTGTCTTTGTTTGCCTTCCATTTATATCATCCTCCCACAACCCCAACCCTTTTCATTTAATCTACATGTTAAAAAAAAGTCATAAGGAGCTACTGATGGTTGAATAGATAACAGCAGGCTATTGCTAACCATTTGTGAAAGTTTCTTACTCCAACAGAGAAAACTCACTGAAACCTGGGTTAGAGTAGAATTTCCACAGAACAATAGTGAAAGTGTTGAATTTCCATTTAAAGGATCTGAGGTCTAAATTCAGCTCTGCCATTTTATTTGACATTAGGCAAATCACTGGATCTCTTCTGGCATTAGTTACCTGATCTATAAAATGAAGAGGTTGGACTAGATGGTTACTTCCAACTTTAAGTGATCCTTATGATCAAATATAATGGAGTGGGGGGATAGGGACTCATAATAGTATTTATATGGGGGCTTTGATTTTGGCAAAATGCTTTACAAATATTATTTCATCCTTACAACAACCTTTAGTGTTGTAGTGGTTCCCATTTTAAGAATGGGAAAACTGAAAATATGTGACTTGACCAGGATCACACAGTTAGTAAGTGTTTAAAGCAAGATTTTTACACAGGTCTTCCCGATTCTATATCCCAATTAGAGCAAAAGCTCCAAACCAAGCTTTTCTTGTAGAATAACAAACAAGGGGAACACATTTAAAATGAAACTGATAATGGGGGAGGGCAGGATTCTAAGGCTCCTCAGGTGTGTTGTCCAAGTTCTAGGGACCATGTATCCCCTGAAAAATAATTTATTTTTCAATCAAGTATGACTCTCTGTGACCCCATTTGAATTTTTCTTGGTAAAGGTACTTTTTTTTTTTGCCATTTT
>JAJPUD010026752.1:0-10956 GCA_023553655.1 Myrmecobius fasciatus
ATGAAGATAGTCATATACATCCAGAGAGAGGCCTGTGGGAACTGAGTACGGACCACAACACAGCATTTTAATGCTTTTTGTGAATATTTCCATGCATTTTGTTTTCCTTCTTAGGTTGTTTTTTTCTTCTCTTTCTAGATCTGATGTTTCTTGTGCAGTAAGATAACTTTATAGATATGTATACATGTATTGTATTTGTCATATAATTTATCCTATTTAGCATGTTTTAGATTACCTGTCATCTACGGGTGGGGGTGGGGGAAAGGAAGGGAAAAGCTTGGGAAAAAAAGTTTTTGCAAAGGTCAATGTTGAAAAATCACTCATATGTTTTGTAAATAAAAAGCTTTATATAAAAAAAAGAATCAGTCAAACAAAAACAAAAAAATGAAAAAAGAGAAGAAAATATGAAATATCTCCTAGGAAAAACAACTGACTTGGAAAATAGTTCTAGGAGAGACAATCTAAGGATTATTGGACTTCCTGAAAGCCATGATGAAAAAAAGAATCTAAACACTATCTTCCAGGAAATCCTGAAAGAAAACTGCCCTGAGGTTGTAGAATCAGAAGGCAAAATCACCATTGAAAGAATTCACTGATTACCTCCTGAAAGAGACCCCAGAATTAAAACCCCAAGGAATATCATGGCTAAATTTCAGGACTATGTCACCAAGGAAAAGATTCTGCTAGCAGCTAGAAAGAAACAATTCAAATACCGAGGATCAATAATTAGAATCACACATTATCTGTCAGCCTCCAAAATGAAGGATCGAAGGGCCTGGAACCAGATATTCCCGAAAGGCAAAGGAACTTGGATTACAGCCAAGAATAACCTATCCAGCTAGAATGAGCATTATCCTTCAGGGAAGAAGATGGTCCTTCAATGATATAGGTGAATTTCACCTATTTCGAATGAAAAGACCAGATCTGAACAAAAAAATTGACGCCCAAACACAGAACTCAAGAGAAGCATAAAAAGGTAAAAAGGAAAGGACTCTTGAGAACTTTATTTCTACAATGGGGATACTTAAAGATTGGGGGTATAATTTTTTATTACTTTGATAATGAGAAAAAGAAAACCAGAAGGGGAAAGGCTATCATAATGGGGTAAAGAGGGAAAAGGTGGTGAAATAAGGTTTAAAAAAAGGAGGTAAAAATAAGGTATAATGTCATGAAGAGGCAAAGAAAACCTAATATAATTGAGGAAAACAAGAGAGGGAAATGAGCATTGTGTAAATCTTACTCTCATCAGATTGGGCTCTAAAAGTGTATATCAGACACATTTGGTTTCACAGAGAAAGGTTTCCTCCCTTACAGGCAAGTGGGAGGGAAGGGAGGAAAAGAAAGGGATAGACTAATAGAAGGGAAATTAGAAGAAGCAGGGGAAAGGAGGAAAAAAGCAGGAGGGGCTCTAAAGGGGGAGGATTATTTGGGGGAGGGCATCGTCAAAAGCAAAATACTAAAGAGGGTGATAAGGGTAAAAGGGGAAAGGAAGGGAAAAACATAACTTGGGTAAATAAGATGGCAGGAAATACAGAATTAGTTATTCTAACTATAAATGTGAATGGGTTGACCTCTCCCATAAAGCGGAAGTGGATAGCAGACTGGATTAAAAACCAGAATCCAACAATATATTGTCCACAAGAAACATATCTAAAGCATAGAGACACATACAGGGAGAAGGTAAAAGGCTGGAGCAGAACCTATTATGCTTCAGGTGAACAAAAAAAAAAGCAGGGGTAGCAATCCTGATGTCAGATTAAGTAAAAGCAAAGATAGATCTAATCAAAAGAGATAACTGAATGGAGACAGTAAGGAGTTTACTTTTTTCTCAGCGGTCCATAGAATTTACATAAAAATTGACCAGGTATTAGGGCATTAAAAACCTCAAAATCAAATGCAGAAAGGCAGGAATAGTAAATGCATCTTTTTCAGATCATGATGCAATAAAAATCATATGCAATATAAGGTGAGGAGAAAATAGGCCAAAAGTTAATTGGAAATTAAATAATCTAATCCTGAAGAATGAAAGGGTGAAAGAGCAAATCATAGACACAATCAATAATTTCATCCAGGAGAATGGCAATAATGAGACAACATACCAAAATTTGTGGGATACGGCCAAAGCGGTTATAAGGGGTAACTTTATATCCCTAGATGCTTATTTGCAAAAACTAGAGAAAGAAAAGATCAACGAATTGGGCTTATTATTAAAAAAAAAAACTTGAAACAAAACAAATTAAAAACCCTCAATTAAACACAAAATTGGAAATTCTAAAAATAAAAGGGGAAATTAATAAAATTGAAAATAAGAAAACTATTGAATTAATAAATAAAACTAAGATTTGGTTTTATGAAAAAATCAACAAAATAATTAAGCCTTTAGTTAATTTGATAAGAAAAAGGAAAGAGGAAAATCAAATTGTTAGTCTCAAAAATGATAAGGGAAAACTTTCCTCCAATGAAGAGGAAATTAGAGCAATAATTAGGAGTTACTTTACCCAACTTTATGCCAGTAAGTTTGATAATCTAAATGAAATGGAGGTATATCTGCAAAAATGTACTTTGCTCAGGTTAACAGAAGAGGAAATTAATTATTCAAATAGCCCCATTTTAGAAAAAGAAATAGAACAAGCTATTAATCAACTCCCTAAGAAAAAATCTCCAGAGCCAGATGGTTTTACATGTGAATCCTACCAAACATTCAAAGAACAATTAATTCCAATACTATACAAACTATTTGAAAAAATAGGGACAGAAGGTATACTGCCAGAATCCTTCTATGAGACCGATATGGTGCTGATTGCTAAACCAGGTAGGATAAAAACAGAAAAAGAAAACTATAGACCCATTTCCCTAATGAATATTGATGCAAAAATTTTAAATAAGATATTAGCAATGAGGTTATAGAAAGTCATTCCCAGGATAGTACACTATGACCAAGTAGGATTTATATCAGGAATGCAGGGGTGGTTCAACATTAGGGAAACTATCAGCATAATCAATTATATTAATAGCAAAACTAACAAAAACCATATCTCAATAGATGCAGAAAAAGCATTCAATAAAATCCAACACCCATTCCTATTGAAAACACTAGAGAGTATAGCAATAAATGGGCTTTTCCTTAAAATGATCAGTAGCATCTATTTAAAAGAATGAGCAAGCATCATACGTAATGGAGACAAACTAAAACCATTCCCAATAAGATCAGGAGTGAAACAAGGCTGCCCACTGTCACCATTACTATTTAATATTGTGTTAGAAATGTTAGCTTCTGCAATAAGAGAAGAAAAAGAGATAAAAGGAATCAGAGTAGGTAATGAATATATCTTAGGATTTGGGAGCTATATGAAACATAGCTCCCAAATCCTAAGATATCTTGAGAAATGTAAGAGTTCAAAAAGACATATAAGGACATGACTTCTCATGTGGACAGAGGGAGAAGAGAAGTAACAGGTGGTAGGGAGAAGAGGAAGAGGAAAAGGAAGGAGAGAAGTAGTGAGGAAATAGGAAATAGAAACATTGCCCAACTGCAACAGGCCAGTTGAGTTCTGGAAAGGGGGACATCTGTTACTACTCACAGACCATTATTTGTCCTTCATTCTCAAAAAGGACTTATAACATCAAGAGGGTCATGTCTTGAACTGTGAGTGAATTGGATTTAAGTGAGACAAGGCTGGGGAAAGTCATCAGCCTCACTCTCTTCAGGGTCAACAGACTCCAGTAGCAAGATGTAGATCAGGATGACTAAGGGTGGCCAAGATACAGTGGGAGATCCCAGCCTTTTTAAGCTAAGGTCTCCACCAGGTTGCAGTTTGTCTGAAGGAAAGTCCAATAATTGATTAAAAGAGAGGTAAGAATTGAAGCAAAAAAATGACCTACTTTGACTTTTCCCAAAAGAATTAGTCTAGGAGGGGAAGACCCTCCAAGTTTCTGGTCAGAGCAGAAATAACTGTGAAGGCAGAAGGAGAGGTTCAGAATACCAAGTATGAGAAAATCAACTAATAGCGTTTTTCTATATCTTCCTGTCATTTGAAAGTCCTATGTGGGGGCAGCTAGGTGGATAGAGCACCAGCCCTGAAGTCAGGAGACCTGAGTTCAAAATCTAGTCTCAGACACTCAACACTTCCTAACTGTGTGACCCTGAACAAGTCACTTAACACCAATTGCCTCAGGAAAAAAAAGTCCTAAGTGGACTGCACAGATCCCTCCTCTTTTCTTAATGAGATACAGTAGGGTTAGTTTTATATATACTCTCTAACCACTTAATTAACATGTAGCTAAAATTAACAAATATATTTTTATTTTGTTTATATTTTATTCTTTTTACCTATTAGTAAGATCTCTCTGGATGATTCAGATACCTATAAAATTTGGACTTTACATTTTAACAAATATATGTAAAAACACAGTGACAGAATTTATAGATTTTTATACACAAATGTGCCCAATTGTAAGTAGGATTTGACTAGGTTTGTGCATGTAATTTGGCATATGACCCCATTTGAACTTTTTTTGCTGACTCAGTCTATTCAGCATTTACATAATCTGAGCCAAATTAATAGGATCAATGAGGTTTAGTCACTGGGCAGTTAAACAAAGTTATAATGCTCAAAGGAATGTATGTTAAATTACTACTGCTCCAGACACCCTTAAATGAGCTGCTGTCAAGTTATCATAGGTATGCAGAAAACTTTAAAAGTGAGAAGAGTTGACAGTTGGATATGGTTGGTATTATATGTTAAACAGACCGACACACACATGCATAATCAAAGCTGACCTTAAAATCAGAAAATCTGTGCTAGAAATTAATACAAATCACAATACAAAGAATCGTCACATACATAATAGGGCTTTTCACATGATTAGTACATCCTACAAAGATCGGTGTTAATATAATTTAGCAACCTCCTCAAACATCAATGTTATATGCTAAAAATTGAATCCATTATCTCTAATGTTTTAACAATGTTTTCACCAAAAAAGAATGTATGAGATGTAAAACAATAGAATATATAGATAGTACAGTAGTTAGAGCTCTGGGACTAGAATCAGGAACATCAAATTCAGCTCTAGACTCAGACAAACTAGCTGTGTGTCTTTGGAGAAATCACTTAATATCTTTTATGCCTCAGTTCCTTTTTTGACTTTTGTAATTATAATAGTTTTGTTTATTTTAATACACATTTTTTTATGAATCATGTTTGGAGAGAAAAATCAGAGCAAAAGGAAAAAAAAACATGGAAGTGATTAAAAAAAAAAGAAGTGAACATAGTATGTGCTGACTTACATTCAGTCTCCTTAGTTGTTTTTCTAGATGCATGTGGCATTTTCTGTCGAAAATCTGTTGGAATTATTTTGGAACTTTGAACCACTGAGAAGAATTAAGCTTTTCATAGTTGATCATCACATGTTATTACTGTTATTGAGTATGGTGGTATTCCTGCTTCTGCTTCTTTCACCCAACATCATGCCATGTAAATCTTTCCAGGACTTTCTATAGTCACCTATAATCAGCTTGTTCATCATTTTTTAAAGAACAATAATATTACATTACCTCTATATACCACAACTTGCTCAGCCATTCTCCCATTAATGGGCATCCATTCCTTTTCCAATTCTTTGCGACCACAAAGAGAGCTGCTACTAACATTTTTGTACAAATGGATCCTTTTCACCTCTTTTTGACTTCCTTGGGATACAGACCCAATAATGGCACTGTTGGGCCAAAGGATATGCACAGTTTTATAGCTCTTTAGGCATACCAGATTACTTTCCAGAATGGTTGTATTTTTTTCATTTATTCCCTCAATATTTTTTGATCTTTTGTTCTTTTATATGAATTTTGTTACCATTTTTTCTAGTTTTATAAAATAATGTTTTGGCAATTTGACTGGTATAATACTGAACAAGCAGACCAATTTAGGCAGAATTGTAATTTTTTTAATATTAGCTCAGCATATCCATCAACAATTGAGATTTTCTAATTGTTTAGATCTGACTTCATTTGTGTGAGAAGTGTTTTATAATTGTGTTCATATGTTTCTTGGGTTTTTCTTGGCAGATAGACCTCCAAATATTTTATTTGATCTACAGTAATTTTAAATGGAATTTCCCTTTCTGTCTCTGGCTGATGGAATTTATCAGTAATATATAGAAATGCTGATGATTGGTATGGTCTTATTTTTATATCTTGCAACTTTGCTAAAGCTGCAAATTGTTTCCAATAGTTTTTTGGATGATATCATCATATCATATACAAAGGATGATAGCTTTATTTCCTCATTGCCTATTCTCATTCCTTCAATTTCTTTTTCCTTTCTCATTGCTAAAGCCAAAATTTTTAGTAAAATGTTGAATAGTAGTGATAATGGGCATCCTTGTTTCACCCCTGATCTTATTGAGAATGAGTTCAGCAAATAGTTTTGCTATAAGTTTTAGAGATACTACTTATTATTTTAAGAAAAGCTTTCTTCATCACTATGTGTTTTAATTTTAGTCTTTTTAATAGGAATGAGTGCTGTATTTTGTCAAAAGTTTTTCAGCATCTACTAAGATTATCATATGACTTCTGTTGATTTTGCTATTGATATGTCAATTATGTTAATAGTTCTTCTGATACTGAACTAGCTGTAAATTCCTGCTACAAATCCCACTTGGTGACAATGTATTATCCTGCTGATAAGTAACTATAATATCTTTATTAATATTTTATTTACAATTTTTGCACAAATATTCATTAGAGAGATTGCTCTGTAATTTTATTTTTCAGTTTTGACTCTTCCTAGTTTAGGTATCAATGTCATTTTTGTGTCATAGAAGGAATTTGGCAATATTCCTACTTTCCCTATTTTTCCAATTAATTTACATAGTATGGTAATTAATTGCTCTTTAAATATTTGGTAGAATTTACTTGTGAATCCATCTAGCCCTGGAGATTGTTTTCTTAAGGAGTTCATTAATGACTTGTTCAATTTATTTTTCTAAAATAGGATTATTTAAGAATTTTATTTCCTCTTCTATTAATCTGGGCAATTTATATTTTTGTAAATATTAATCTATTTCAATTAGATTGTCAGACTTGCTGTCATAGGGTTTGGCAAATAGCTCCTAATTATTTCTTTAATTTCTTTTTCATTGGTTGTAATTTCACCCCTTTCATTGTTGATGCTGGGGATTTGTTTTTTCTAGCTTTTTTAGTTGCATGCCTAATTCATTGATCTCCTTTTTATCTATTAAATTTATATAGCTTTTTAGAGATATAAATTTTCCCCTAAGAACTGACTATATCCCATAGGTTTTGGTATGTTGTCTCATTATTGTTATTTTCTTGGATAAAATTATGGATTGTTTCTGTGATTTGTTATTTGGCCCACTCATTCTTTAGAGTTAGATTATTTAATTTCCAATTCCTTTTTAGTCTATCTTCCATTGGCCCTTTATTGAACATAATTTTTATTGTTTTATGGTCTGAAAATGAAGCATTTACTATTTCTGCCTTTTTGCATCTGATTGTGAGTTTTTTATGCCCTAAGTGGTGAGTTTTTGTGAAGGTGCCATTTAATGTGGAGAAAAAGGTGTCTTCCTTTCTGTCCCTATTCAATTTTCTCCAGAGGTATATCATATTTGGGGTTTCGTGGATCCTTTTAACCTCTCTAATTTCTTTCTTGTTTATTTTGTGATTACATTTGTCCGACTCTGAAAGGGGAAGGTTGAAGTCCCCCCACTAGAATAGCTTCGCTATCTATTTCTTCCTATAATTGGCTTAAAACCTTCTCTAGGTATTTCACTGCTCTACCACTTGGTGCATATATATTTAGGATTGTTAGTACTCCATTGTTTACTGTACACTTTATCAAGATATATGTTACCTCCTTATCTCTTAATAAATTTTATTTTTACTTTTGCCTTATCCGAGATTAGCATTGCTACCCCTGCTTTTTTTGACTTCAATTAATTATAATAAATTCTCTTTAGCCTTTTAATTTTACTCTGTATGTGTCTTTCTGTGTCAAATATGTTTCTTAAACAATATATTGTAGGATTCCATTTTTTAATCCACTCTATCATTTGCTTCTGTTTTGTGGGAGAGTTCATCTCATTCACATTAACAGTTATCATCACCAGCTCTGTATTTCCCTCCATCCTATTTTCCCCTTGAATATATTTTTGTTCTCTCCATCCTGTCCTTTGTCATGTGTTATTTTTACCCTCTCCACTCACTACTTTATCTCTTATCACCCTGTCTTCCTTCTCTTAGTAGTGTTTTTATCACCCACTCCACCTACTACCTTATCTTCTATTAGCCCTTCCCTTCTATTTCCCTTCTTTTTCTGCCCTCCCTTCAATCTTGACTCTCCCTGTTCCTTTCCTCTTTCTCCTCCTACTTCTTTGTAGGGTTAGATAAATTTCTATACACAACTGAATAATTATGTTATTCCCTCTTAAAGACCAAACTGATGAGATCAAGTTTCAGACAATGCTCATCCCCCTCCCTTTTTTCCTTCCATAGTAATAGGTCCCTTATTCCTCTCTCCCCTACATGGCAGGTAGTCTAACTCATTAAAAATGATAAAATATATGATAAATCCAATATATGTATGCGTATTTATAAAGTTATCTTGCTGTACCAGAAAAATCAGATGTAAAAAGAAAAAAAGCCCTGAGAAGAAAAATAAAATGAAAGCAAACATCAACAGAAAGCATGAAAATGCTATATTATGGTCCACAGTCAGTCCCCACTGGCCTCTCTCTGGATATGACTTTCTTCATCATTGAACAATTGGAACTGGTTTGAATCATCTCATTTTTGAATAGAGCCATGTCTATCAGAATTGATCATCATACAGTCTTGTTGCTGTGTATAATGATCTCCTGGTTCTGCTCATTTCACTTAGCTCCAGTCTATGTAAGTCTCTCCAGGCCTCTCTGAAATCATCCTGCTGGTCGTTTCTTACGGAACAATAATATTCCATGACATTGATATACCATAGTTCATTCAGATGGGCATCCATTCAGTTTCCAGTTTCTTGCCAATACAAAAAGGGCTGCAACAAACATTTTTGCACATGTGCATCCTTTTCCCTCATTTAAGATCTCTTTGGGATATAGGCCCAACAGAAACACTGCTGGATCAAAGGGTATACACAGTTTGATAACTTTTTGAGCATAGCTCCAAATTGCTCTCCAGAATGGTTGGATCTATTCACAGTTCCAACAGCAATGTATCAGTGTCCCACTTTTCCCACATCCCCTCCAATATTTGTCATAATCTTTTCCTGTCATCTTAGCCAATCTGACAGATGTGTAGTGGTATCTCAGTTGTCTTAATTTGCATTTTTCTGGTCAATAGTCATTTAGAGCAACTTTTCATATGACTAGAAATAGTTTCAATTTCTTCATCTGAAAACTATTTTTTTATATCCTTTGACCATTCATCAATTGGAGAATGGCTTGAATTCTTATAAATTTGAGTTAATTCTCTATATAATTTAGAAATGAGGCCTTTATGAAAACCTTTAATGAAAAAAGTGTTTTCCCAGTTTATTGCTTTCCCTTCTATTGTCTGAATTAGTTTTGCTTGTACAAAAACTTTTTAACTAAATTATAAGCAAAATTATCCATATTGTGATCAATAGTGCTCACAAATTCCTTCTTTCTCCATATATCTGAGGTAAACTATTTTATGTTCTTCTAATTTGTTTATATCATTTTTTATGTTTATATCATGAACCTATTTCAATCTTATCTTGGTATATGGTGCTCGGTGTGGGTCGATGCCTAGTTTATTACACACTAGTTTCCAACTTTCCCAGCAGTTTTTGTCAAATAGTGAATTCTTATCCCAAAAACTGGGGTCTTTGGGTTTGTGAAATACTAGATTAGTATAATCATTGACTATTTGTCCTGTGAACCTAACCTCTTCCACTGATCAACTACTTTGTTTCTTAGTCAGTACCAAATGATTTTGATGACCACTGGTTTATAATATAGTTTTAGATCTGGTACAGTTAGGCCACCTTCATTTGCTTTTTTTTTTTCATTAATTCACTTGAAATTCTTCACCTTTTGTTCATCCAGGTGAATTTTACTTTTTTTCTAGGTCAGTAAAATAGTTTCTTGGGAGTTTGAGTAGTATAGCACTAAATAAATACATTAATTTAGGTATTGTTGTCATCTTTATTATATTTGCTCAACCTATCCAAGAGCACTTGATATTTTTTCCAATTGTTTCGATCTGATTTTGTTTGTTTGGAAAGTGTTTTGTAGTTTGCTTAGGTTGAATTTTTTTTGTCTTGCACTTTGCAATATTTTTTCCTTGATATGACAGTTTTGGAGTTTTGCAACAATATTCCTTGGGATTGTCCTCGCTGATCTGTTTCTGGAGGAATCAAAGCAGTATTTCTTCCTCTGTTTCTAGAATGTTGGAGCAGTTTTCCTTAATGACCCTTGTCATGACTTTCAGGTAGGCCAATAATTTTTAAATTGTCACTTCTGGATCTATTTTCCATGCCAGCTGTTTTTCCAATGAGATATAGCATATTTGCTTTCATTTTTTTTTCATTCTTTTTAGTTTGACTGATTCTTGCTCTCATGGAAATCATTAGTTTCTATTTCCTCTGTTCTACTTTTAATGTATGATTTTCTTTAATTTTATTTGTATCTCTTTTTCCATTTGGTTTATTTTACTGTTTAAGTTGTTTTCTTCAGACAAATTTTTTTCTTTCTTTTTCCAAACTGTTGACTCTCTCATGTATACCTGTCATTTCTTTTATCAATTTTTTCTTCTACCTCTCTTATTTGCCTTTTAAAGTATTTTATGAGCATTTTCAAGAAGCCTTTTTGTGCATAAAACTAATTTTTCTCATTCTTTCATATTTCTTCTTTGACATTTTGTTCTCCTCTTAGTTTATGTTTTGGTCTGCCCTGTCATCATAATAGCTTTTTATGGTCAAG
>JAJPUD010026753.1:0-16197 GCA_023553655.1 Myrmecobius fasciatus
CCAATAGTATCGTCACTTCCAGATTAGCTTTAATTTTGCACAGAGACTTCTGGGATGGGGATATTCTTTTTTTTTTTTTCTGAGGCAATTGGAGTTAAGTGACTTGCCTAGGGTCACACAGGTAGGCAGTGTTAAATGTCTGAGGCCAAATTTGAACTCAGGTTCTCCTGACTTCAGGGCTGGTGTTCTATCCACTATGCTAATTAGCTGCCCCCTAGATGGGGATATTCTTGTGTGTCCTTCCAACACAATCCTGTTAGAGCTTTTGTTACCATAGCTCCTATGGTCTCTTGGTACCTCAACATGAAATTTCATGTATAAGAAGTGCTGGGTATTATGAGTTTGACAGGAGGTATTGGACACAAGAGGTGTTGGATTCCAAAATTTTCAAGGCAGCTGGGTGGTGCAGTGAATAAAGTTTAGGACTCTGGCAGATCTGAGTACAAATTCATTCTCAGATATTTACCAGCTATGTGTTTAAGGAAGTCACTTAATACCTGTCTGCCTCAGTTTCCTCAACGGTAAAATGAAAATAGTAATAGCTTCTTTCTCCTAGGGTTATTGGGAATAAGATAAAATTTGTAAAATGCCTGGCACCTATAGGTGCTTACTAAATTCTTTGGTACTAATGTCCATTCCAGATCTGAATCCTATCTGGTTCCTTTATACCTACCATAACTTTCTGCCAGTAACTATCCCATCAGAAATGGGTCTACAATTAATGGAAGCTATCCTACAGCTAGATGGCACAGTGGATAGACAGTGCCATCCAGGAGTCAAAGAAGAATTATCTTCATGAGTTCAAGTCTGACTTTATACAGTTACTAGTTGTGTGATCACAGGCAAACCACTTAACCTTGTTTCCCTCAGTTTTCTCTTCTATATAGTGAGCTGGAGTAGGAAATGAAAAAAAAAAAAAAACCAAAACATTCTCTTGTGTTTGCCAAGAAAATCCTAAATGGGGGCCATGAAGAATTGGAAACAATTGGAGGAAAAAAAAACAAATGATTGAGCAAAATCCTACAATTAGCTTATTATTTTAAAATTTTGATCTTAAATGGAATGTAATCTGAATGGGAGTACATAAATTTGAGGCAATTCTGTAGGCACTTAATATGTGCTTGTTATACTGTGTAGTATAATAGTGTATTGTGCTTCATTCAATGCTTAATGAAAGTTTTTCAGAACCACAGTTTCTACTGGAAGAATGGAAGGTGTCTCCAAACAATATCCTAGAATCCTCTTTCCCTATCTTCACAGAGCCAATGGAAATGACCAGGGTTGCAGTTATTGGTGCAGGTGTGATTGGACTCTCTACAGCTGTCTGCATTTCTGAATCCATCCCACAATGCTCCATTGATGTTATTTCAGATAAATTTACACCTAACACAACTAGTGATGTAGCAGCTGGAATGCTTATTCCTCACACTTACTCAGGTGAGTGAGATTGAAGTTAGCATTATTAGATTAGAATTCTGCTGTTAAAGATAGGTGACCTTTTCTTGGTTCTTTGCCCAAGGCTGGCATGGTGGTGATGATTGTGTCATTGGTAATGGGAACATGTGGTATCAGAGATTAGCAGTGCTTAACAAATGGGCTGAGAAGATCCTTTGGAGGAAACAAACCACTCCTCTGTGTATTCATCTTCATCCAGGACATTATTTACCTACTTCCTCCCATACGTAGCCTCCTCCCCCACTTCTATTTCTCAGCACATAGTAGGCATAATCAATATTTGTTTCCCTTCTCATTTATTTATTTTGTCTGGATTGGGGAAGAAAAAAGAAGCCTGATCCAAACAAATCAAAGATGGAAAACCAAAAGTCATAAATCCACAGAGGCAATTAATCCAGAGGAAGAGATTGTGAACAGAATCCAGGAACAAGTCCAAAGCCCAGTTCGGGGTGAACAGTTTACAAGAACAAAGCCCTCCAAAATAAGGTAGTAGAAAGCATAAAACATTCACAATTACCAGTTTGTCTCAGAAACTGAATCAGCCAGAGCTTGTTGTACTTTCATGGCCTCTCCTTGATCAGTTAAAACTCAACAGTTTTAGACCTGGACAGTTGTGGCTCTTGAAGTGATGGGAGGAAAAACGTGGTAACAAATAGTGGTCAAAGGGCCAATTTCTGTGAATTGTGATAGGAAATCTTGCTTCTCTGAAATGGGGGATGGGAAAGGGAATCCTTTGTCCTCTCAATATACAATCTTCACCTCTTTCCCTATTGACTTTAGCACTCTACCCACAATCTATTCTAGTATAACCCAAGCTTGTTTGGGCAGCCCAATTTACCTAATATGTATGCTGGATGTTATATTTTAAGGGGCTTTAAATACCAAATAATTCTATTTTATCCTAAAAGTAACAGTGAACCACTGAAGTTTGTTAAACAGGGGAGTGATGTGATCAAAGAAAATGTTTCTTAATTCATTTTTTGTTCCTCAGGGAGGGGCTGAAGTCTTTTTAAAAAATTTATTTTCCCCATCTGTTTCCCTTTTTTCCTTATGTCATAATGATAGATACACCAGTTCACCTGCAGAAGCAATGGTTTCAAGAGACCTTTGACAGATTGTTTGCAATCACTAATTCATCAGAAGCTGTAGATGCTGGCATTCACCTGGTATCTGGGTAAGAGAGCAAATTTCAGTAGGGCCTTTAAAAAATGTTAAACATCTGTGAACAAACAAGCTCTTCATCATAAGATATGCTCATTTTGTGCCAAATGTTGTCTGAAGAGCCAGGGGAGTTAGAAATGACATTTGAAAAGTGGCTTCTTCTTTCATGAAATATAAGCGATAAAAAGATAGTACTTAGCTGCTTTAGAGACAATAAATAAGCTTTAAGGCTCCTTGCCACAAAAAATAATTTTGCGTTTCACTGGGGGAATAGCTAGTTAGGGGTAGCATGATGGTTTGTGGAACAGCAACCACTAACCCAAAATAATTCAAATAGATGTTTCCCAGAGCCAGAGTAGAAAGCAGTTTATTCAGTTCCTGCAGGAAAAGGATGTTGCCTTCAATGCTATCTCAGTCAAGTGAAGGGAGACAAAGTACAGGCAATAGAGCAGAATTTTTATATCCTAAAACAACTTTACTACATCTTGGGCCTGTGTGGTACGTACCCACCCAATAAATTTCAGAGATCTCTCAAGGTGAAAAGAAGAAATTTTATTCATTTCTCATGAGAAGTGTGCATCACTCTCACCATACAAGAGGTAAATGTGAGCTCTGAGCATAAGCATCATAAGCAATATATATATATTCCCTGATACAACATTAATTCCACCCCCACCTTACTGGCTCATCTTCATTGGCTGGGAATGTGGCCTTATATTCTAAGTGTGAAAGCTATTTAAAAAAAAACTATATTAGGAAGCATCAATCATCTAAACAATCTGTCACTGGCTGGGAAAACAGGTGCTAGATCAGTGGGAAATGGGAAAACACATAAATTCGAATTTAAACAAAGACATGTCTTTTGCTGACCCTGAGATATGTGTTCTCAACGTATAGGCTGGGTAGATAAGGGCTTGGTCAGTTTGTTCTATACATTCCCACAATTGTTCTGTCCATCCATATCCTGGGAAGAAAAGGCAGGGAAACAGGAACCTGATCCTATAGCTTGGTTAATTTATAGTTTCATTTTGAAGAAATGTCAAACTTTTCCCATTCAGTACCTCCTCTTTATTTTGATGAGATTTCTTCATAATTCCATAAGATTAATTCATACTGTTGATCTATCTGATCCTCACCATCAGGATCCTTTTATCCCATAGTGTTGAGAGGATTCCATCCCTGTCCTTTCAAGATTAGCATCCTTGTTTGATTGGAAGTAACAGTTACCATTTTGTTAAGACTATCTTGAGCTACTCTGGTCATTGGCTGAATTAATCAGGGTAAGCTTATAGGTAGTAAAATAATTCCACTCAGGGCCACCAAGGCAAATCAGAGAATGTTTCCACCAACTCCCACTAAACCAGGACCAACATGAAGTTCCAAGTCTGTACCAGAACATGTGCCAGTTTCTTAATATCCTTGGTAATTTCTTTTACCAAGGCAATAGTCAATATTTTCTCCTAGAAATACAGTTTTTTCTCCTGGGAATAATAGTTATGAAATCACCCAGATAGTTTCCTCCCTTCCTTGTCCTTCATTCTAATCATCTTGGATAATACAGATTGGGAATAGAAGGACCCCACCTAAGTGCTATGAGGATAACCTTCCACAGACATCTCCTTCTTATTGATTGGAGTTTTCTTCTTGGGCTTAGGTAGCAGGGTCACTTATAATTCCAACCAGTTCTGTCTCCCATAATTAGAGTAGGTAACCCTTCACAAATAAAGATGCCTACCACAAAAGTCAGCAACAACAGAAATGTTAAAATAGACAGACACATTACCTAGCGACAGATAGATGAATAGGCCAAACACTACTTTAGGATATAATAACCATATTTTTTTTTGAATTGTGCTTATGGCTTCTACTGACCATTTGCTCTGATTATAAAAACTTGCCATAAAAATAAACAACAGGGACCTGATTTAAATAGCATCAAAACTGGTCCTTGGTCTGAAAGCATATACATGACACAGGATAAAGCATCCTTAACTCAGTTTTACTTCAGGTAATTGTCCCAGTTTTCAATTAATCATGTACTAACAGTTCTGCCTTAAGCCAGAGTCAGGAGTAATCAGGTGGATTCTTACGCAAAAGAACATCATTAGAAAACTGAGTCAGTAGGATACCACCTTAACTGGAGGCCAAGGTTGTCCTCATAACTCTTGTCCAGATGCTAACTTCCACCTATAACAATTCAGGATCACAGTCTAAGTAACTTGTGACAAATTCCTTTCAGATGGTGGATCACTGGCTTGATGATCCATCAGACAATCATGCCTGAATTTAAAACTCCAAATAATATTAGCTATAGTCCCAAGAAATATTATCTCAAATAGCAAATCTCATTAATCAAGGCTTCAGGTGAATTTAGCTCTCAAGGACCATATATCCTAAATAGGTATTGACTGTGACCTTACACTGATAATAGAGCTTCATCCTAGAAACTTCACACCTTATCTTTCATATCTAAGTAGATAGTTTTAAGTTCAACATTCCCCAGATCATTTTGCTTTTAAAATGCTCAATACATAGAAAAATTCTTTTTTTTTTTTTGCTGAGGCAATTGGGGTTAAGTGACTTGCCCAGGGTCACACAGCTAGGAAGTGTTAAGTGTCTGAGACCAGATTTGAACTCAGGTCCTCCTGATTCAGGGCTAGTGCTCCATCCACTGCACCACCTAGCTGCCCCCATTTTTTTTTTTGTTTTTGTTTTTGTTTTTGTTTTTTTTGTTTTTGCTTTGGCAATTGAGGTTAAGTGACTTGCCCAGGGCCACACAGCTAGGGAATGTTAAGTGTCTGAGACCAGATTTGAACTCAGGTCCTCCTGACTTCAGGGCTGGTGCTCTATCCACTGCGCCACCTAGCTGCCCCCATAGAAAAATTCTAAAACGCATATTATCTATAGCAGAAACATGTTCAAAGGGACAAAGGCAAAAACCATTATTCACAGAGTCCCTTTAAATAATGGATACGTCTTTAAGATGACAATACAATCAATCAAAACAAAATTTTATAAACTTCATATAAGACATTTTACTTAATATCTTTGACCCCTTTTTATAATAAAAATTAATTCTGGCATGAAGTGAATATTAAAAATCATTTTTATATAACAAACTTGTACATTAGCAATAAACCCATTCCTTGTTTGGATACTATAAAATCTAAACAAACTCTTTTCCCAAAGCTGCCAAAATGATAATTGCCCTGGTGCAAAGTCAATTTTCACAGATTATAAATTGCTTTCAACGTCCATTCTTGAGGTTCCTCCACAGATCCTTTAATCTTGGTATAGAGTCCACCTCTTATCAGCCTCTGGACCATGTCTTGGTCATCAGTAACATTTGATGAAGTCGAGCCTTCCAGGATTTAAAAGGCACGTGGAATTACAAACTCCAAAGGTGTTTTCTGGATCAGCAATCCTTGTTTCCTAAGGGCTGAAAAGGGATGAGAACATGGCCAGTATATGTTCTACTAACCCTTCTTAAAGCAGCAGAGCTCAGAGGAAAGCATCCACCCATCCCCTATATCTCACTTTCCCCACTGATATCATTTCATTAAAACCGAACCTAAATATTCTGGAGCCAGGCTCCCTCCTTCTGGAGGGACATCTCCTGAATACCTTCCCATCTATCACTAGACATATTACACATTCTTCAGACTCAGTTTGCTCTGCAATTACACATATCCCTTTATGCCAGACCTTCTTGCCTCTACTTCTTTGTTAAAAGGAGAAAGCAGGACAAAGCTTTAAGATTAATATTCTAAATAGTTTTGGACTAAATTTCACAAAATTTATACCACATATCCAGCTGGCTGACAAAATGTTGAAGCGCAGACCAATATACAATTTAGCAAGTATCATTAGCTTAAAAATATTTCATCTAATTAGGAGATACACCAGAGAACCAAAATTTTTAACTTAAAATCAAATCAAATACAGATTTAAATTTCTAGTAACAATACTTCAATAACAATGCACACATTTGTAAAATCTTATATCAGAATAAACAAGTTCACAATTTTAGCCTGCACAAGTTAATATAATTATCCCATACAATTTCAGAATCAGAATTCCAATTTAAACACACACAGCCCCAAAACTTAAGGTGGCAGAAAACTGCCCTTTCAAGTCTGACCACAAGGGCTCTAAGACCTTGGGGAAAGAGGATTGGAGAAATTTGGACCCAGGTGTCTGGCTACAGGTTTGTGACTGTCTCATCCTCAATGCTGGGGAGAGGGCCCATGTCAAAGATATTGGGGCACCAGTGTAAACCCCAGAAGAATTCAGGTCAGCCAAGGATACCTCCCTAGCCAAGATAGATGCACAAATGTGAAAAGCTTGGAAAATCCCAGAGAGGGCAGGGTTTGTTTGTTTGTTTGTTTGTTTGTTTTTTTTGGGGGGGGTGTTGATGGCAGTTTCTCTCAGAAGATTTTCAAGCATGTAAATTAGGTCTACTTAAAAACACAATAGACCAAGTCAATTTATCTGATAGTACCAAGCAACTTAAAACTTATTCTCAACCCCAGAATCTGCTAAAATATTTTTAACAGTTCTGTAGCTTTTAATTATTTCTGCAAACTGGCCAGTTCTGGGTCCACAGAAATATCATGTTTTTGATGTGGTAGTTGTACGTATCCTTATATAGCCAAATTTTCTTAAAAGACATCACATGCTCCTTGAGCACCCCAATGGCTTTCTTAATACAATACAGTTAAAATCTTCCCAGTCAAAGCCTTATTCAGCATTCTCCTCCCCTCAAGTAATTGCCAATATCCTTCAAGGGGTTTTTATTGTTCCAATATCTTCCAACCTTTTCCTTTTTAGAATATATTGGGGCTGCCTCTATATTAGACAAAGTGGGGATAAGGACAAACATTCATTTCCCACTCCTCCCTCCACAAAGGCACTTCCTTTAAACATTTTCCTCATCAATTAAACAGTACCTCAGAGATTATTAGCTTCTGATACTCTCTGACGGGTCACTAAATTGCCCCGAGGAGTATTAATCTCCCCCATTTTTGTATTAAACCATAAATCTCATCTGATTTCTTAAGGAGCAAAATTAGGGATATTGAAAGGGGACATACAAAGTTTTAATAGTTCATCCTTCACAAGTCCCTTTATTACTGATTGCAGTCTTATTTTTCCCTCCAAAGATATAGAATATTGTTTAACACACACCACATCCTCTGGATTTTTCAGATTGGTTTTAAATGGGGAATTTTAAAATTTCCCCTATCTCTGCCATTTACATTCTACCAAAAGAGGGTGCATTTTAAATACTACCTGATGTTTCAACATCAACACCTTTAATTCCAATACCAATTATATAATTGTCTCTGCCTGACAAATTATTCTCTACCTCTGGGATTTATATCTATCCTTTAATTTTTCTCACATACAGAAATGAATTCTACAAAAAAACACGGAAATCTTTTCCTTTACTCCCATCCATTAACAGTTTCTTAAATTTCAGACTAATTTACAGATCAAGGATCTCTCCACTCCAGTAACTATTAAATCTTCTCTTTTTTACTTTTGTTCTATGAACAAAGTATTTACCAATTATAGGTTTTTAATATAATAAACAATCAGAATTTTCATAAGTAATAGCCAAATGGTCTTGGTTGTAACTTACTCTTAACTCAGAAGCAAAGATGGAAATACCTAATCTCCTAAATTACATGTTAGTGTAGCTGATACTAGTGTAGGTGATATAATAGTTAGAAAACATGATAATAACCACAGATTTTTAAACACATTTTCCAGTTCCTGTTAGTTTTTCAGCTTATATTCTACTAACATTCAGGGTACTAGATAACAAACCAAATCTGGGTTTTATGATCTCAGAACTACTTATCATTTCAAATAGAACAGAACCAATCTGTATCACAACTAATTAAGTTTCCAGTTTTAACACATATACCAATTTAAAGTTATTTTAAAATTCACTAGTACTTTAGTTTGTAAGATTCCCTAAAATCTACTTAGATATCCCATTAAAGCAGAACTGCCTTTTAGTTGTTTTATTGATTCCTACAAACCTCTTCTTTTTTTGTAAGCCAGGAAAGAGTTAAGCACCCATGCTGCTCCATGTATTTTACCTTGAGATTCTTCCTGCCTGTGTTCTGATAACAAAGTTACAGGCCCTTGCTTATAGGAGTTTTTAAAGTGGTAGCTCACTGCTTTTCCATTCTCCCAAAGTTCCCAGACTCTAATCCTTTTCAATCTACATTCTTCTCATTCTTACATACTTAAACTTTCTCATTCACCTTTCTATGTACATATATCTCCTTCCTTCTACTTGTTTTTACCATCTTCACTATATTAAATATATTTTCTTCTTCTCTTCCCTTTTTCTGCAAAGCTGTTGCAGTCAGCCAGATTCCGAGAGAAAAGGATTCTATTTCCTTGAGATAAGGAGCCCAGAATTAGCTCCCAAATTACCTTACCAAGATTTTTCACAAGTTTGCTAACTTAATCATAGAACACAGAATGCAAGCAGACATACTGACAGAAATTTATTTTCAGCTCTTGTATACAGTTTTAAGTTGGATATACTCAATTAGCCCTGAGAGCATCCTCCCCATACAGAGCAACAATATTTAATCATTTTCTTCTTACTTTTGCCCTTTTATTGTTAGTTCATTCCAATTGCTTAATTTGTTTCCCAAAGGACTATCATTTGGTACCTCTATTTTCTTTTCTTCAAAGGAAGTCTTGGACTGAGCCCTTCCCATTTTGAATATTTGAGGAGACTTTTCAGAATCAACTATGCTTAGGTCCCGGTCTTTTACACCCAATTTGGCAGGGCCATCCTCAACCCTAAGTCGCTCAAAAGATCCTGACCCTTCAAGAATCTAGTGCCCTCAGATTCCAAGGTCTAGGTTTACCTTACCTTTGGGTCCTGTGCCTGACTCTTGCCCTTTCAATGACCAGTCAGATTTTCAGTCCTTAATTTGATTCCAAACCTTCCTAAGAGCTCTATATTTATTACATGTATAACCAACTTACTGTTTGATCTACATTTTTAAAATGTGTAGCCCTTGTATCAAATTAAACACCATTCCAAACTGGATAGGCAGTTTCATAAAAATCTTTTTCTCAATTAGGATACAATTGTACCTATTTGTCAAGGCTAGTAGTCAAGCCTCTACAATTCTATAATTTGACAAGCATCAAACTGAATTGTTTATGTAATATCTCTCCCCAGTAATATTATCCCAAATCTTAACCTGATGTCCCCATCCTAAGCCCCAAATGCTATTGCAGCAGGAGAACAGCATCAATCCTACATAATCTCCCCCCATCACAGGATTGATGGACTCTTTACAGGGAACCCACTCAGACACTGGGTAATTTAGGGTCCATTCACAACCAGTTCTAGTTCCTTCTCAAACAAATGGGGTCTAAAGTCTTTTAGGGTATAGGGTGATGATCTCATCTTCTGAAACTACTTCCTGCTGAGAATAGATGTTGAACTGGGTCATCCTACAGGATTTCATTTGAAGGGACTTGAGCTGATTGAAGATACAGAGGGTTGAGTCAGACCCCTGAAATTGGTCAATATAGCTATCTAGTGCCGGTCATTTGAATTGCTCAAAGCCTAGAGGAAAACAAACTTAAGAGAAGTAGAAGAGAGAGAGCAAGCACAAAGAGCAGAACCTTTATTCTTGGGAAGTATGCTTAAGCTTTCCCTGAAGATTCTATAAATAGGCATCATCTCTTTTTTAGAGACTACATTATAAATAAAAGTAACTTTCCCACTGTTGAAACAAAATGTTGCATAAGTTACATCCCTCTAAGAAAACTTAAGTTCACTAAAATGCTTTTCTGTAAATGACACAAAAGATATTTCAGCTTCAATGTCAATAATCAATAAAATAAGAAGTCCCACAGAGATTTATATTGATTGTTTTTATATTTACATAAGGTCCTAAGGGACCTTATTTCATTTCAGACACTATATTTGGCAACAGCAACCCCAGGCCAAATTTTCATTTACCTAATTATAAGATATAATGATTACATATTTTCAGATCAAAAATAGCAAAAATAACAGTATACTTGATCTGTGCTTAAGGCTTCTATTGACCACTACTCTGATTATAGAAATTTGCTTTAAGAGGAAAAAGTAAACACATGATTATAATACCACTAAAAGTGATCCTTCAGGGTTTCAGTCTGAGGGCACAATTGACAACTAATCATATAGCAAAAAATCCCACTTCAGTCAATTCAGCTCTCAAATGGTGGGTTACTAACTTAATTCATCAGATAATCATTCCCAAATTCAAAACTCAAAGCAATAACAGTTATATCACAAGAGATTTCATCTTAATGGTAATTTTCACTAACTTGGTTTTAAATCCTAAACTATCTATCCCATGTGCCTGTAGAGCAAGAAAGCTATACATCATATTCATTAAACAATGAGACCATGATATACTTAATAAACATTAGATAATTTGATGAATGGGTTTTGAAATAACCACTTTCAGAGAATTTGCAGTTAATTCTCTCTGCAGAAAATTGCAAAAATCTAACAAACTTCTTTTAGAAGTTCCTTGCATTGCTAAGCCATAGAACCTTTGATATAGCATCATAAATGACTGCCTTAAAATAACCACAGACTTTAAAAATAAAAGCAAACATTCAATTATTAACACCATATATAAATGTAAGCTATTCCTTCAAACAACAGAAGCAATTAATGTTAAAGTAATTTCATTAGCCAGCAAGGGGGTAGTAGCAGAAGTTGGTGGGGTGAGCTCCAATGAGTGGGTTGTTTTCTTGTTTCTAATAAGCATCCACACCCAGTGAGGGAAGAGTGGACTAAGCCTTCACCTTCCCAAGCCGACAGATCTTTCTTTTTTTCCTTCCCCCATGCCAATTGGTGTCTTTCCTAACTGCACTATGCTTTCTGATCCCACTTCTCCTTATAGCTAACTTTTTTAGAGTCCCTTTTAGGATTTAGCCTGCCACTTAAGGGCATTCACCAACCTCATGGGATATTTCCTTTCTACTGGTAAATGGCAAGTTCCACGAAGGAACTTGCCCTTTTCTTTTTCTTTTTTTTTTATTATTAAAGCTTTTTATTTGTATAACATATGTATGGGTAGTTCCTCAGCATTGATCTTTACAAAGCTTTCCATTACAAGTTTTACCCCCAGTCCCCTCCCCTCCCCTAGATGGCAGGAAGTCCACTACATGTTAATAATGTTGAAATGCTTGACAAGTTGTGCAAGAAAAATCCCATCTACAAGAAAAAAAGAAAATCAGAGAAACACAATGCAAGCAAACATCAATAGAGAGCATGAAAATGTTATGTTGTGGTCCACATTTCATATACCTCTCTCTGGGTATATATGGCTTTCTTCATCGAACAATTGGAAGTGGTTTGAGGCATTTCTTTGTTGAAGAGAGCCATGTCCATCAGAATTGATCATCATGTAATACTGTTGTTGCTGTGAATAATGATCTGGTTCTGCTCGTTTCACTCAGCATCAGTTCATGCAAGTCTCTCCAGGCCTCTCTGAAATTGTCCTGCTGGTCGTTTCTTACAGAGCAATAATATTCCATAACATTCATATACCATAATTTATTCAGCCATTCTCCAATTGATGGGCATCCCTTCAGTTTCCAGTTTCTAGCCACTACAAAAAGAGCTGCCACAAACATTCTTGCACATGTGGGTCCCTTTCCCTCCTCTAAGATCTCTTTGGGATATAGGCCCAATAGAAACACTGCTGGGTCAAAGGGTATGCACAGTTTGATAACTTTTTGAGCATAGCTCCAAATTGCTCTCCAGAATGGTTGGATCCGTTCACAGTTCCACCAACAATGTATTAGTGTCCCAGCTTTCCCACATCCCCTCCAACATTCATCGTTATCTTTTCCTGTCATTTTAGCCAATCTGACAGGTGTGTAGTGGTACCTCAGAGTTGTCTTAATTTGCATTTCTCTGATCAATAGTGATTTGGAGCACCTTTTCATATGACTAGAGATGGTTTTAATTTCATCATCTGAAAATTGTCTGTTCATATCCCTTGACCACTTATCTATTGAAGAGTGGCTTGAATTCTTATATATATGAGACAATTCTCTATATATTTTAGAAATGAAGCCTTTATCAGAACCATTAAATGTAAAGATGATTTCCCAGTTTGATGCTTCCCTCCTAATCTTGTTTGCATTAGTTTTATTTGTACAGAAACTTTTTAACTTAATATAATCAAAATTATCTATCTGGTGTTCAATTAAGAGTTCCAGATCTTCTTTGGACATAAATTTATTCCATCTCCACAGGTCTGAGAGGTAAACTATACCAGGTTCCTCTAATTTGCTTACTATATCACTCTTTATATCTAGATCATGAACCCATTTAGATTTTATCTTGGTATGTGGTGTTAGGTGTGGGCCAAACCCTAATTTCTTCCACACTAGTAGGAACTTGCCCTTTTCATCATTAATTATTAAAACCCCTTTCTATGTTCTCCCACTTTATTTTCTATTTACCTTTTACTATATTTACCATTCTTGCTGTTTATTATATCCCTTCATTTTTGGTTCCTGGACCCAGATTTTTTGGTGCCATCCTGCTCATCTCTGTGCCCTCCAACTTCTCTCTCTCTCCAACAACCTACCATATCAATAATCCTTAGCAAAATCAATCCTTAATAAATCCTTAGTTTTCAATATTGTGACAATAACCCCAAACAACTTAATTAGCAGTTTCACAGTTTCCTTAAGTGATAGCCAAATAGACATAACATAGCTTATCATAACAATGGATAGGAATCTTGTGTAATTTACAATCAAGTTTCCAATTTTAACATACACACCAATTGAAAAAAATTATTTTAAAAATCAATACTTTAGCTTGTGAGATTCTAACTGGATTCTCCATTCAAACTATCAATTGCTTTTGCAAATCAATCCTTATTTTCAAAATCACTTTTTTTAAATTTTAAGATTAACAATGTAGATAATATCTAAATAACTTTGGACCAAATTTCATAAAACTCATACATATGTCCAGCAGAACTGACTAAATTTTAAAGCATAGCTTATAACTTTTACAAATTACCCAATATACAATTTAGATAGCAACATATTTCATCTAATTAGGAGATACAAACATGTGACCTCTTTAGGTAAGTTACCAGAGAATTTTGTTATAATAATCATAATCAAATCAAATACAGATTTAAACTTCTAGTAGCAATACTACAATATCAATGCACCCATATTTCTAAGATCTTATTCCCAGATTCATCAATTGAAAGTAATTCTATCATATACTGTTTAAATTTAAACACAGTAATTTAGGTCACATATTTGGGAGAAAACTCCTCTTCCCTCTCAAAAACTCCATTCTCCTAGACTTCTTGAAATCTCTGAAAACTATTTGAGACCTGAGACAGAGACACAGGCCCTTGGAGCAAAATGGCAATCACTCCTATCTACCTCCCTACCCCCCTAAATTTTGTACTCTTCCCTATGAACTGCTGTATTAGGAAGGAGGAAGGATTTTAAAGTGTACTAGATTTCCCCAAGCTATGTGGAGATAGACCATACCCTTTTACAGAATCCAGAGTCCCCTGAGACTCTGGGTTTTGGGAATATAAGGATTCATCTAGAGAGAAACTGAAGCTAACTTCCAGAGTGTGGGGTTTTGAGGAAGCCTATCATTCTCTGGAGCAGCTAGCCTAGACATGTCTTCATGAAGCAGACCTTGGTCATTTCCAGTCCCCTCTAGGGAGAGAAGCTTGAAAATTTAAGAAAAATTCAAGTTATTTTGCAGCAAGATGAAAAAAAAAGTGCTTTTAAATTCCCAAATGGCCATTTCTTTTACTTTGTAATTCAGCTGACTGAAAAAAAACATAGAAGACAAAACACAGACTCACATTTACACACAAACACAAACTGCTTTTAAATTCTTTAAATGCTCCATAGGAGTTTTCTTCCAGATTGAAAGGCTCTTTAGTATTTACATATAAATTTAAATTTTGACATACCCAATCCTCAGAGGATCCTTACTTGGGCCAAATAATACCTACTCCTAGATCATGTCCTCCCCATATGGGGCAACAGTATTTTATCATTTTCTTCTTATTTTTTCCATTTGTTTCACACTCTACTACTAAATTTGGTACAGGCCAATTACAGATAGGCCACTCCCTTCCCTCAGCCACCAGGAGAGGCTTATGAGGCACTGCCCCTTTTGCTGGATCACTATAATGATCCCAGGGTGTAATGCCAGGGAAACTGAGGCAAGATAGAGATCAGAGGGTTTTTAATGTTTTAATAGTGGAGAGTTTGGATTGGTAGCCATTAGCCAGCCAGCTGGATAGGACTCTTGTCTCAGAGCACCCATCGACAGACAAGTAAATCCAGAGACTTTTATCGGGCTCCAGTGATCAGGGAAACAAAGGCAAGTCTGGGGAGGCAGAGCACTGGTGAGTGGAAACTCCAGGAAGGACCATAACTTTTTAATTCTGACAGGTTGGGGGTGAAGAAGGAAGGATCATAAATTCTGATAAGTTGGGAGGGAAGAAGCTAGGAGACAGAATGTTTGAGCCAGAAAGATGCCCAAACATTTGAGATAAGCCATCTGGAGTTTTATGACTCTTTGGAATGCTAGAGTGGCCAGAGCTCCACAGCCCTAATTATCTCAGTCGTAATGGCCAGGAAGGGGGGGTTGCCACCAGGGAAACTGAGGCAGGACAATTCAGGGAAACTGAGGCATAACATTCCACACTCTCTCTCCTGAATATTCAAATAATTGAATTATCTTGGAGGGTCACAGTACCATGATTTTGACCCACCCTACTCGGCTCAGATAAACCAAAATAAAATTAGAAAAAATGCAATGACTTATGGCGAGGGCAGGTCTCTCTCTGATAACCCCCAGAGTTGTTAACAGCATTCCTTAGTTAGGGCAGCACAGAGGCCTCCCTGTTGCAACTATGTCAGATCCTCTGCAATTCTGGAGCACCATCTCAGCCAGGGAGTCCAGTTTGAGATGGACACTTCAATGTGAGTTAGGTCTGCAATTGTTTGTGCATTCAACTCAGGATCTGCTTATAGAGAGAGCAATAGTGCTCAAGGCAGTTTTTGCTAGTTCTAGGAGGGGCACTAAACAGCCATCAGAGACCCCAAGGGGGGAAGAGTGAGGCCCGAATTTGCTACTAGGTACAGAAAGGATCAGGATTACTGAGCAGAGTGTGAGAGTATGTATACTTTAGTCAGACCATCAAGGCAGGCATATCATGAACTCTCAGAGGCTTGATACCAAACTGCAACATCCTTCTAGGATGCTGGAATACTAATTAAGAAACTGGGGTTACAGGACTGGAGAAGTGGATCAGAGAGATTGCCAGATTTCCAAGGGTGATTTCTGGTTGTTCCCAAGAACATTAATCAGAAAATGGTCCCAGAAACTGAGTCTGCCAGGACAAATCCAACAGAATAAGGGGTTCAAAGTGAACATAGAGTCACCGATCACCATTCAGTTGGGGTTACAAATAATAAACTAAGCAGGCAGTAAAGACAGAAAAAAAAGGACTGCTG
>JAJPUD010026754.1:0-16196 GCA_023553655.1 Myrmecobius fasciatus
CCATTTTTTAGTCTGATATGAGTAATGTAATCCAGGACACAGTACTGGAATATTTTGGGATTATAATTTAGTTTTGAGCTATTTAATTGTCTGTTTTTGTTGGTCTGAAAAGTTTTGAATGGAAAATGTTTTAAGTAACAATTTTCTAAGACAATGGTAATCAGTAAAAAATCAAAACTTCATTAGTGACAAAAAATATGGAAACAATTATTTAGTACAAGAATATGTAATTTAATTCAATGCTCATTTATTGAGTGATTACTATGTTCCAGGTTCTCTGCTAAAACTAGAGATTTGGAGAAAGAAAAAAAAAAAGTATTTGCTATCAAGTAGATCAAGTAGCTTACTATTGTATAGAGGAAGATAGAACACAAAAAGAAGATGAAAAGAGAATGGGTAAAGGAAGAATCTTGTTCCAGGTGTGTGGGACAACAATTCTTACCCAAATTAAAATCAGAGACTCTCAAGGTAAACAGCAAAAAAGGATTTATTATGATCTCACAAGAAAGGGTAGTTCTTAATGACAGCAGTATCAGTATAGGAATGCAAAGCACAGGCAGCAAAACATAGATTTATATAGATCCTAATGTGGAAACCACCAGCTCTTTCTGACCTTTTTTCCCATTGGCTGCAAGTCTAAGTTTACATAGACTAATTAAAAATCTACCCAGTGGGGCAGCTAGGTGGCACAGTGAATAAAGCATCAGCCCTGAAGTCAGGAGGACCTCAGTCTCAAATCTGGTTAACATTCCCTAGCTGTGTGACCCTGGGCAAGTCACTTAACCCCAATTGTCTCAGCAAAAAGAAAAAAAAATCTACCCAGAGACAAAGAATACTAGCCAATGACACACTCTTTATTATATTAGGTATTTAATGATAATTCTTGTGAAAAGAGCAAGGGAGAATAGGAGGGAAATGTATTTATATCTAAGATAAACAAAAGTCTGTGGCTTTTGGCTATAGCACAACTTGTTATTGCAAAGATTCAGGTTATAATTATGGGAGGCCAAATTCTAAAGAGAGGTCTTCACTCAGTTTATTCCATTCACAGGGGAGTCCAGACAAAACAAAATTGAAAAGTGGAATGAGAAAGTAGGAAATAGAATGTAACAGGAAATGAAATATTTTGGATACAGGCTTCTCCCTGACACCAGTTTGAACCCTAACTGTAGGTAAGTTAAGTAATTTCTTTTTGCTTCAAAAGGCTATCTTTATTTATTTATTGCTTGGGGGAGCTGCAGTATTTAAAGGGATCATTTCTAGAACTTTCTGATTCTTCACTGTTAAGTAACCATTGAAACACATTGGGTCTTGGTTAACTACTAATTTGATAAACGTCAACTCAACTGGTCAAACTATTTTGTACATGGATACATTTAGGAAATAGCTGATGAATGAGATGAAGCTTAAACTAGAATTAATCTGTTATACCATATTTTAGTTAAATGCTCAGAAAATTTTTATTTTAAAATGATTAAAATTTGACTGCATTCTATTTCAATTCAGAGCTACTTTAGGTCCTGAACCAAAAAAAGGATTCAGAAACTAGACACTCAGAAAAATGTGAAGTAGATCAAAAGAAAAAGGAACAAATGATTTGGAATTTAATTAGAAAATATGACAAATGAGCAATATGATAAGTATTTTAAAATAGTCAGAAAATTTTGATGTCAAACACTTTTTCTTGTTCTTGTATTTTTAATTACAAAATGGAGTAATGGTCTTAACAAATATAAACCAAGAAGAAAATAAGAAATAATGTGATAATTTCCATTTGTAAAATAAAGTATAAGGTAAGTGATTAATAAAATAATTCCCTGAGTATGACTACTAAATTAATATTTTCTTCTAATCATTTTTCTATCTGAAATTTTTTTTCTATTATAGTTTGAGGCAAAGTTTATGTTCTATTATTCTCTTGCTTTTAATCAGTTTAGATATTAATATTTGTATATTATATTATTCATATTTTATTACTATAATATAATATAACAATTAATATGATACAATTTATTCTGCTATTTCTCAATTCTTGATCATCTAAGTTTTTCCTAGGTTTTTATTAGTGTTTGTGACTTGTTATTACAAATAAATTTAGAAAATAGTGGACACGAATATTTTTAATTTTAGTAAAATTAATCTCTAGTAATGACATCATTCGGTCAAAATTATAATTAATTTTTTTAACTTGATATAATCCCCAAAATTCATAACCATTTGAAAAGATTTATGATTTCTTTAATGTAAGTATTTTCTTCAGTAGTCCGGACATTTCTCTATCAATTTTCACTCCCTCTATAAAATCTTTCTAGATAACCTATTTATGCCTTAATAACACTTATTCTACTTCTTTGAAATATTCATAGGTACCATTATAGGACTTTGTCTATCCATTTAAATTTCATTGCTCTCACTGTTATAACTTCCCAACTTCTCTTCAAAGTATATATTTCCTAAAAATACATTGTATGTATTTTCTGAAATAAAGATTTATATTAAATATATTACAACCCAGTAACACAGTCAATCAAAATGTTTATTTCTCAAAATTTATGCCTTCCTATATTTCATTATGTTGTCGAATCAGAGAAGATAACAAAGTTAAAAAGATGGGAAGTTCTAACATCTTTATGTATGTATCTATGAAAGAGAAAAAAAAATGAAAATGAATATTGTGTAATAATGAGTCAGGGAATTCCAAACTTAGGGCATAGGATGAAGGTTCTGTGTCCTAAACTCAAGAGGCAAACAGGAAGAATGTATACTTGAGATTCAGTTGTACCTCAATTTATTATCATGACACATAGCATAAATGAAAGTAGACAGGGGAAAGGAATAGGATATTAGACTTGAGATCTTGAGCACAAAGGACTACTCATGTGAGGAGAGAACAAATGACAGAAAGTCTCAGGATATGAGCATTGGGAGATTATATTGCTTTTTTACATAATGTAACTAGGATTCCTATAAGGTAAAGAGGGAGGGAGCTTGGTGGTCTTATGTGAATCAGTTTAAGATTGTTGTTTTTATATATCAGGTTAATCTGAATCACTTGCTTCCTAGAAGTCATGGTGTATTATCATGAGGACGACTTTCTGTAAATTTTTTTGCTAATGTTTTATTTAAGATTTTTGTATCAACATTCATTAGAGAAATTGAGCTATAATTTTCTTTCTCTGTTTTCACTCTACTTGGTTTAGGTATTAGCACCTTATCAGGTATTAGATTTTGGTGGGACTCCTTCTTTCCCCATTTTTTCAAATAGTTTGCATAGTATTGGAATTAATTGTTCTTTAAATGTTTGGTAGAATTCACATGTAAATCCATCTGGCCCTGGAGATTTTTTGTCAGCAACATGATTAATAGCTTGTTCTATTTCTTTTTCTAAAATGGGACTATTTAAGTAATTTATTTCTTCTTCTGTTTATCTGGGCAATCTACATTTTTATAGATATTACATCATTTTACTTGGATTATCAAAATTATTGTTATTAAGTTGGGCAAAATAATTCCTAATTATTGCTTTAATTTCCTCTTCATTGGTGAGAAGTTCTCCCTTTTCATTTTTGAGATTTTCAATTTGATTTTTTTCTTTCCTTTTTCTAATCAAATTAACTAAAGGTTTATCTATTTTGTTGGTATTTTTCATAAAACTAACTCAGTTTTTTAAATTTATTCAATAGTTTTCTTACTTTCAATTTTATTAGTCTTCCCTTTTATTTTCAGAATTTTAAATTTGGTATTTAATTAGGGGGGTATAAATTTGTTCTTTTTCTATCTTTTTTAGCTGCAAGCGCAATTCATTCATCTTATTTTTTTTCTCTATTTTATGCAAGTAAGCATAAAGAGATATAAAATTTGCCCTAATAACTGCTTTAGCTGCGTCCCACAAATTTTCTGATATGTTGTCTCATTATTGTCATTCTCTTGAATGAAATTATCATTTGTTTTTTTGATTTGTTGTTTCACCCACTCATTATTTATAATTAGATTATTTAGTTTCAAATTATTTTTCAATGTGGCTTTTTATTGCATGTAATTTTTATTGCATCATGATCCAAAAAAATGCTTTTACTATTTCTGCCTTTTTGCATTTGATTTTGAGGTTATTATACCCTAATACATGGTCAATTATTTTTTATAGGTTCCATGAACCATCAAGAAAAATTATACTCCTTTTTATCTCTATTCAATATTTTCTAAAGATTTATCATACCTAACTTTTCAAAAATTCTATTTACCTCCTTAGCTTCTTTCTTATTTATTTTGTGGTTTGATTTATCTAATTCTGAGAGAACATGGTTGAGATCCCCCAGTAGTATAGTTTGTCTATCTATTTCTTCTTACAGCTTTTAATTTCTCCTCTAGGAATTTGGATGCTATATCACTTGGTTCATATATGTTTAGTATTGATATTACTTTATTATCTATGGTAGCATTTAGGAAGATATATTTTCCTTCCTTATCTCTTTTAATTAGGTCTCTTTTTGCTTTCACTTGATCTGATATCAGGATTACTATCCCTGTTTTTTTTTTTTTTTACTTTGCCTTAAGCATAGTAGATTGTACTCCAGCTTTTTACCTTTACTCTAAATGTATCACTCTTTTAAATGCGTTTCCTGTAACCAACATATTGTAGGATTCTGGCTTTTAATCCAGTCTGCTATCTGCTTCCATTTTATGTGAGCATTCATCCCATTCACATTCACAGTTAAAATGACTAATTCTGTATTTCCTGCCATCTTATTTATCCCAAGTTATAATTTTCTCTTTGTATTCCCCATTTCTCTTCTCCCCAATATTTTGCTTCTGACCACCATCTCCCTTAAACAGCCCTCCCCCTTTACTGCCCTTCACCTTTCTTATATCTTTCAACTACTACTTCTGTTTTTTCTTTCTATTAGCCTCCCTCTTTTCTTTCCTCTTTGCTCTCTCAATTTCTTTTAGGATGAGAGAAGTTTCTCTGTGAAACCATATATGTCTGATGGTCTCGTTTTGAGCCAAATCTGATGAAAATATGATTCACACAATATCATCCCCCTCCTTTCTTTCCCTCAATTATAATAGGTCTTTTCCTCTTCATGAGATGTAGTTTCTCTCATTTTACCTACATTTTCTTTTTTTTCCAGTACAATTCCCTTTCCACCTCTGCTTTCTTTTTCATGTTATCACAATTAAATCAAATTATATCTGCTTTCTCTAAGTGTATCCATAGTAGAGATATAGTTCTCAAGAGTCCTTTCCTTTTTACCTTTTTATGCTTCTCTTGAGTTCTATATTTGGAGGTCAAATTTTTTGTTCACCTGTGGTCTTTTCATCAGAAACAAATGAAATTCACCTTTATCACTGAATATCCATGAAAGATAATGCTGAATTTAGCTCAATAATTCTTGGTTGTAATCCAAGTCACTTTGCATTTTAGAATATCAGATTCCTGGCCCTTTCACCCTTTAAGGTGGAACCTGCCTGGTCCTGTTAGTCCTGATTTTAGCTGCTTGATATGTGACTTTTTTTTTTTCTGCCTCCTTCCAATATTTTTTTCTTGATCCAATAATTCTGAAATTTAGCTACAATATTCCATGGAGTTTTCATTTTGTGGTCTCTTTCAGGAGGTGATCAATGAATTCTTTCCTTGATGATTTCTTGAAAGATCATGAGTAGGGTCTTTTTTTCCATCATGATTTTCAGCAAGTCCAATAATGCTTAGATTGTCTCTCTCAGATCTATTTTCCAGGTTAGTTGTTTTCCCAATGAGGCATTTTACATTTTCATCTATTTTTTTTTCATTTTTTATTTGTTTTGTTTGACAGATTCTTGGTGTCTCATTGAGTCATTAATTTCCATTTGTTCAATTTTTAGTGAGTTATTTTCTTCAGCTAGCTTTTTTGGCTACTTTTGTATTTGGCCAATTGCATTTCTAAATGGAATAATTATTATTATTATTATCATTATCATTATTTTACATTTCACAGTTTTTTTTTTCAAGGAGTAGTTTTCTTTTTCCATTTTACCAAATCTATTTTTAAGGAGTTATATGTTTTTTCTATTCCACTAAATCAATTTTGTAAGGAATTTTCTTCAGATAATTTCTGGGTTTAATTTTCCAAACCATTTTGCAAAGTTTTCATTTACTTTGTCCATTTTTCTTCTAACTTCTTTTAACATTCTTTTCTCTTTCTTCCAAGAGAGCCTTGTGAGATGGGGAAACAATTCATATCATTCTTTGGGATTTCATATTGAGAAAATCTGCTTTTAGTGTCCTCAGCATTTGAAATCTATTCTCTTTCTCCATAAAAACTATCTAAGAATTCCTTATGCTTTTTTGCTCATTTTTTTAAAAAATTGAGGTCTGCTTTTAGTGTAAAGGGATGATTTTCCAAGCTTACTGTACAATCAACAATGGCTCCACTAAGTTTGATGCTGACTAACTTCCAGTGCTATGTGGATGTGCACAGTTTTGGGGGTCTAACTATTTGCCTTTTGCATTTGTCCTCCCATTAGATTCCCCAGAGCATGGAGCCCACACCACCTTATATCTCTTTACTACCTGTGCCTGGTGCCTGCACTTGACCTGCTTCCTTCCACACTTGATTGAAACAGAGCTTTTCTGATGTTCTTTTAAATTATTCTCTGGAAATTTTTTACTCTCCTAACATTTGTGAGTGCTATCACTCCAGAAACTGTTGTTAATTTGAGGGATATCTGGAACAGCTCACATAAAGACACGTCTCTTTTCCACCATCTTGGCTACATCCCCAAAGTCCAATAATTCTTAGATTGTTTCTACTGGATCTATTTTTCCAGGTAAGTTAGTTTTCCAATGAGGTTATTTTATGTTTTCTTCTATTTTTTCATTTTTTATTTTTGTTTGATGGATTCTTGATATCTCATAAATCATTCTTTTTCATTTGTTCAATTCTAATTTTAGTGAATTATTTTCTTCAGTTAAGGGTTTTTTTTTTAACCTCCTTTTATATTTGGCTAATTGAACTTTTAAATGAGTTGCTTTTTCTCATTATACCAATTGTATTTTTAGGCATTTTTTCTGTTTCCATTTCACAAATTCTGTTTTTCAGGGAGATTTTTTTCCCATTTATTTCAAATCTATTTTTTAAGGAGTCATTTTCTTCAGACAATTTCTGTGCTTCTTTTTCCAAAGTTCTGATTTCCTTTCCCTATTTTCTTCTAACTATATTAGGATGCTTTTTGAATTCTTCCAAATGATCCTTTTGTGTTGGACAGCAACTCATAGAACTACTTGAGGCTTCATTTGAAGATGTTTTGCCTTTTGTGTCCTACGAGTTTAAGGTCTGTTCTTCCCTATCTGCATAATAGCTTTTTATAGTTGAAGCTCTTTTTGTTTTTTCTTCATTTTTAGTAGTTGAGGTCTGCTCAAGTGCAAAGGAGAACTTGCCCCAATCTTCCTCTACAGACAACAGAGACTTCATGTTGTCCTGAGGCTAGTGCTTTCAGCTCCCTTCCCCTGCTGGGTGGACATGGCCAAGTCCCATTTGTATGCTGAAGTTCACGGTCTCATTATTTGCCTTTTGTAATTGATTTGGAGGTTTCACAACTACTCTGCTGATCCATTGGCTTCTGAACAAGGAAAAAATAGCCAATGCTGCTACATTTTGACTAAGAGCCTTCCACTAGATTGCTCTCCCTCCCTTTTGCCCCTCCTTCCCCACACAGCCCTGGGTCTCCCTGTGCTGAACCTGCTGGGCCACTTTCCCCCCTGCCCAGTTGAGACAAATCTTTCCTGATGTTCTTGAAAAATATCTTCTGCTGGAAAATCATTACCCTTCAAATATTTGTGGGTTCTGTCACTTCAAATGCAGTTCAGAGTCTTGATGTGGTATTGGTCTGAGGGAAAGCAGGAATAACTCTGACAAAGATCTCTTTGCTCTCTGCCATTTTTGTTTTGTCTCTCCCCTTTTTTCACCTAAGAGCCTCAAAAATTATTTCTCTAGTGTTTTAAAAATGGTAGTTTTCATGTAGCTTTCTATGTATATTTGATCTACTTGATTTTTTTTTCATTTTGTCATAGAGCATAATGTCTAATAAGATGTTAAAACCCAAATGTGAGCTCTAAATTTAAAACTAGAATGGAAAAAAAAAAAGTTTTAAAAGGCTATTTCAGGTTCCAACTATTTGTTTGCCTCCTTACATTTAATCAATAATTGCTCTTAGTTGAGTCTTATTCCAGGCTTTCTACAAATTTATTTTCCCCTCCAGGCAATGGAATATTATGCAAAGTAACAATAGCTTATGGCATTTCTCTAGCCTCCTCTTAAAGTTTGAAAAATGAATATGTATAATGAATCAGTATTGCCTTGACTTCTAAGCTTGTAATTTGGCAAGATCAAGATTATTCTGACTTTGGTGATTACTTTGATCTTTTGTACAATGCACTATTAAAACTGAAACTCTGATTGCATTAGAATGGAGAATTCTCCAAATGAAGGAACTCTCCACAAAACCAGGTCTGCATCTTCTGAGGTACCTTTAGTTTTTAGAGCATTGCCTAAGGTACTGAGAAGTTCAGTAACTGGCCCATTGCTCAAACATTCTGTATGTATCAGGGGTGAAACTTGAATCCAATCTTTTTAACATTAGAGACTGATATTTCTCTTTTCTATATCAGCCTCTCATTTCCTTTTCATTGTTTTCTACTATTAGACTTTGAAAAATGTTCATAATTAAAGTCAATATTCCACCCCCCCTTTCTCCAAATGTTAGAAAGAAGAATTAAGTCTTGAAAGAGTCTTAAATCCTTATCGTTATTTTATTCCTACAAAATATGTATTACTCTAAATAATCTGTTTCTAAATGATAGAATGTTATCAATACATTTACTAAATCTAAAGGTAATTTACATTTAAGAGACTATATTAGTTTGGTTTAGCTTTTAACAATAGCTTTTCCTTAAAAAGAGAATTTAATCATATAATGAATTTAAAAATAAATCAAAATAATAAGTACAAACTGATTTCCTTTTCATGTGCTCACCTTATAGGAGAGGTTTTGGGAGATATTAAGCAGTTGTGACCTTTTACTTCATCATCTTGACTCCACTGCTATATTCCTATTCATTTCTTAGACTTTATAGTCAGTCTCCAAATTTTTGATGACACTCTGTACTGTTATCTAATATTTTAGTTGCAGTTATTACATAATTATTCTTTTATCCTGAAGATTTCTTTTAATATTCTCATAAATAGATATAGATAGATACATATATAGATACACATTTAGATACAGATGATTTTCATTTTTCAGGACTTGGTAATTTTCTCAGCTTTTATGATTTTTTTCTGGGATATTGATTTCTTTTCTTCTTTTTTAAATTACTGATTTGCTTTTTTATTTATGTTATGTTTATAGCTGTTTTGAGGTGATGGGGAAGGGATACTTATACACAATTTCTCCCTCATCCATCTTGCCAAATATTTCTTAAATTTGGAAGATTAAAGCAGGTCTTCTAATAAATCATTCTCTATTGAATAGTAAATAAAGTGACAACATTGTGATGGTTAAACTCATTCAGATAAAATATGGATTTTCCATTCCCAGAAATCTTTAAGAGCATAGACAGCCATTTATCCTGGATAAATTAGTCATTGACCTATGTAAAGGCAGACAGCTAAAACACATAAAATTTCTTCAACATCATGTTATCATTCTAGTTTTCAAATTTCTATGATTCATGGGTAACTTTTATTTTATCCAAAATTATTATTTCAATTTTAGTTTCAATATGTAGAATATATGTTTTATGGAGTATTTTCTCAATTTCCACATTTCTGCACATTTACATGTTTTTTATATATTTTTTGAGACTTGTTAACAATTACTTTTTTTCATCTTTTGCCAGTATCTATAACTATTGACTAAAATGAAATGATGAAAAAGAAAAATATATAATATATTTATGTATCTACATATATGTACAAACTACACAGGCATGTTCACCTGCAATGACTTGAAATTTTTTTAGACTTATGGTATTCTGATTCTACTTCTATTAACTTTATGCTGTTGGTTCTTTCCTCTACAACTTCATTTCAGATCTATCTTTAATCAAAATTCCCCACCAATAAATCTCTCCTTTCTGCTTTTAGTAAACAATCATACACAGAAAATAATAATCCTTTGCCGTGTGGAATTGGTGATTATTAATATAACTTCACTGCAAGGAAATTTCTACCTCCCAATGGTAATGGTAATTTAATGGTAATTTCTACCATTAAAAGAGGAAATGTGTAATCATTAATATTATCTTTTCAAACTGAGCTAAAAACTTCCAGTGAGACATCTTAAGAAAACAGACATTCCTGTACTGTCTTGATACAAATTTTGAATCTTGCCTCTCAAGTCTTTTGGCTTAGACACTTTTGGGACATTGAAGCACATCTGACTTTAGGATCCTCTTTAAATCTTCTTTAAATTAGTTTGTTTTACTCCTAAATGCAAAACATATGCCTATAAAAGCACAATTCTGCAATATATTTTTGAAAATACTATCATAATAATTTCTCTCATTTCTTACTTTGTTCTCATCATATCTTACATTTCTTATCTATCCTGTCTATGTGTTTAAAAAAAACACATTTCCTATAAATTGCTGATAATCCCAAAATATCTGAGACCTTCATTAGTATATTAACATTAAGTTATTTTTCACTGCTAAACTTATGTTATTAATCTATTACTTCTCTCTCTCCACAGAGCCTGTCTAGGTAGTCTTTATTACACAAAAAATAATTTAAGTGATTCTATTTTGCCTTTATCCAAAATTTTGTGAAACTAAATTTCAGCTTTGAAAAAGTCACAAGCTTAGTACCTCCACTCCACAAAGGTCTTATGAAATTAAGAAATGTCACAAGACTAACCCTCTCTTTCTCATTTCACTGTTTCCTGATACCTTCTATAAAATGAAAAACCAGATGTCTCAGTCAACATATTTTTGTTTTTTTCCCCTTGTTTGATTCCCTTGAAAGTGCATATTAACTGTGAAGAAACCAAACTTCTGGAGCTTTGGTTTATACAAGGCCTTGAACCTGGTTTGTTTTACAATGGCATCGATTGGAATTAAGCCATTTGCCTGGATGAAACTCAGCTTCTTTTTTTCCCCACCATAATAGTTTTCAGTTAGTCAAATATTCTTTAAGATATCTTTCTACTTATTACATGTGCCCATGTCATCAATTTAAAAATATTATGATATATTTTTAGTTACCATGACATTCCTTTTTGCTATTTGGATCAAATGCAATTTTGATAGTCATGGCTTCCAACCATGACATTAGCATTTCTAGAAGAATATTAATTTTCTTCTTTCCTTCCTTTCTTCTTCTTCTTCTTCTTTTTTGATGGGAATGATGATTGAGTTTTTATTTGGTTTCCCTTTTTTTTCTTTTTTTAATAGCTTGGAATTGTTGAAAGCACTACATAATTTGCCAAATACAATGGGCTACTTTATTCCTCTTATACAATTATATACCCAATCCATAGTCCATAAGTAGTACCTATTTATGACACACACACAAGACATATATGTATATTATATATAATTCTAACTGAGATTTTCCTTACAAGTACAGATCATATTTCATTAATTGCAATTAAATCATGTGAGTGTAATGGGTTGCAATTCCAATTTTCTCCCCCAAAATAATGCCCTAAGTAATGATTTTTTTAGATTGGAAAATATATGAATCTAATTCTTTTTGGAATAATATGCTTTATTGATCCAGTAAATCTAAAATTGCAGATTCCAAGAAACGACCAGCAGGATGATTTCAGAGAGGCCTGGAGAGATTTACATAAACTGATGCTGAGGGAAATGAGCAGAACCAGGAGATCATTATACACGGCAACAACAATACATATGACGATCAATTCTGATGGACATGGCTCTCTTCAACAATGAAATGTTTCGAACTACTTTCAATTGTTCACTGAAGAAAGCCATATACACCCAGAGAGAGGGATGTGAAATGTGGACCACAACATAACATTTTCATGTTCTCTATTGATGTTTGCTTGCATTGTTTTTCCTTTATCTGATTTTTCTTTCTTGCAGATATGATTTTTCTTGCACAACAATGTTAAATGTGGAAATATGTATACATATATTTGATTTGTCAAGTATTTAACATAATTAACATGTAGTAGATATCCTGCCATCTAGGGGAGGGGTGGTGAGTAGGGAGGAAAAATTTGTAACAGAAAGCTTTGTAAGGGTTAATGTTGAAGAATTACCCATACATATGTTTTGCAAAAAAAAAAAAAAAAAATCCAAAAAAAATAAATAAATAAAATTACAGATTCCAAATTTAAATAGAATAAAGTAAAAAGAGGTACCTTTATTTTCTGATATTTTTGGATGTACTTTATTTTGTCTTAATATTACAGCAATGCTGTGATTCTATATTGTAAATATATGTGTAAGATATGGCAAGTTCTAAAAAATTCCCCAAAGTGAAATTTATTATAGTTTAACATATAGTAAAAGGGTCATTTTTGTTATGGCAAATCAGTTGTCTGATTGTGGTCATACCACCATCTTGCTAGGCTTGTTCTCTTTTTGGTTTTATATTTACTGATATCAGCTCCCATGGGTTTAATTATCTCTATGCAGATGAATTCCAGATCTATATGTCTTCTTCAGCCACAGTAACACATTTCTGGCTTCCTCATGGGTATTTCAAACTGGATGTCCTAAAGACTTCAAAAATTCATTATTACCAAAACAAAATCATGATTTTTCTCAGCAAAATCTTTATAAACTTCTTTAATACTCCCAAAGGAACAATATAATAGTCATTCTTATAACTTTAGTGTCATCCTTTACTCCTCACTTTCACCCCACACATCCAATTCAGAGCCAAGTCTTTTCATTTTTCAAAATGTCTTTTGTCTGTATTCCTTATTCAAATAGCCAAAATTACAGTTCAGTGGTCTTGAATAACCTGAATAGCTGAAGTGATCTTCTAATTTATGTTTATCACCCCCAGCGCTTCCCCACCATTCACTGTTCAATTAGCTCCAATTGCTATCTCTTATTTGGAGGATCAAATGATAAAACAGTTTCTTTGAAATTCTTCATAGATTCCATTCTACTTAACCAGTTTCTTTTCTTTTATTCTCCCACTTCACACTTTTCAGCCTAACAACATTGTTGTACTTACTGTTCTCCAATGTGACATTTTATCTCACCTTTTTATTGATGTTTCTGCATTACACATTCCCCTTGCCTAGCTCTGATTGTCACTTCTACCTCTAACGTCCCTATCAACCTTCAAAATCAGTTGGAGTTCACCTTCTGCAGAAAACTTCTCCTGGTCCTTCCAATTGCTAATAAATGTTTGTTACCTATTTGTCTATTTAATTCTTCCCATTTCCAATCATCTTTCATCTATTCTGTATATTTTGATATAACTGGATATATTATATATATAATATAATTTTTATATAATTTTATATAATGTGTTGTCTACACATTGGCTCCTCCTGTAGAACTTATACTTTAAATGGATAAGAATTAGACTTTATCTTTAATTTTATCTTTCTTTTAATTTTTTCATAGAATTACATATTTACATAAGATATATATATATATTTGCTTATTTCTAGAAAACATTTGTAAAGTGTGAACATTTCAAATGAAACAGTTTAGGCAAATTAGATTTTTTTCCACCTATTGCATGGACCAAGTAGCCATTGAGGTACCTTCTTTACAAGTTCAGTGATACTATAACAATCTACTAGATGTTTGTCAAGTAAACCCCTAGTAACTTGCCCCATAGATTTAAGGAAAAGTTTTTGTTTTGTTTTGTTTTATTTTTGTTTGTTTTCCACATAATAAGATGATAGACTAAATTTGTAGATGGAAAAAATGGGCAAAGCACTGAGTTGAACATTTTCTGTCTGCAGTCATCATTAGAATGAATATGGTGAAATCATGAAAATAAAATAGCACATATGAGGGAAATGAAAATGATATTCTGCATGGAATATTAATATGGGATATTCTAGATGTGTTAAAGCTGGATACACTGTGAGACCTGGTTTTTCAGATGAATTTGCACAGCATAATCACAGGCTTTTTACAGTTGTGCCATTTGAACTAATCCATTAGCCTTGTCCAAATTAGTCCAATTGTTTATAAGATATTAAATGCACTACAAAACCAAACATGTTTGTTATGCTCTATAATCATAGCACCTGTTAAACAGCCCAATGCAGCTGTAGTTTCAGCAGATTACAGGCCATTAGGCAAGTTATACAGTACCTTCTTTTATAAACTAATTTCTCTTCTTCTTTTGCATTCGAATTTCAGGATCATAAAATGCAAACTTTTCCTTTAGTCCCTTACTGATTGAGATGAGGAGAATGGTTTTAATATTTATGGAATGCTCAGATACAACTTGCAAATGGGATGGTAAAAAGCAATAATAAAATATTTCATTAACTTTTAATCCAATTTAAGATTGTTTTCTTCCTTCTGAGACTATATACATTTATATTCATCATATGCTTTTGGGTGAAAATTTCTTGAAGAACAGTTAAAAATAAGGTTAGGAAATGAAATAAAGCAAAGACCTGTAAAACAGTTTGAAGCTCTAGACAGTCACAAAAGATAGAACTATTTACCAAATGAGTTTCCTAATAAATATTTTCCTGATAAATCAACAAAACTATTAATATCCTCAGCCTTAATAAGAATAGTTCATTTTTAGCTTCTTATTATAGACAATATGCTTTCACAAACCATCACAATATTTATTACATGCATATTATGTTCAAGGCACTGGTATTACCAAGCCATTTAGAAGAATGGAAATTTAGGATGAAAAAAGCTTTGAACTTACGTTTTCTTCAACTCTGTTGAAAGTTGCTACTCTTGCAATTAGATGATGTGAGAAATTCTTATGTAATCACAATAATAGAAATCTATTAAAAAGTATGACTACTACATAGTGAAAAAAGAATCTTTAACCATATTAGCCAAATATAAGAGAAAAAGATAACAATGAAATTATAATTTTTCTCAACTACAGAAGCCATGTAAAATGCAAAACTCTTAGTATATAGGGGAAAAAAAGAGAGAAAACTGAAAGATAAAACATCATCTTATATGTATCCCCTCCCTACTTTCTAAGATAGGGTAAGAGAGTACAGTAAGAGAGATAGAAAGAAGAGAGGCAAAAATAAAGAGGAGGGATAGTAGAGAGGGAAAAAGGAGAGGAAAGAAAAAAATGGAGAGAGAAAGAGCAAAAACAATATGCTACTTTTGTAACTGGGCAAAAAAAGATCATAGAGCCAAGTGTCAGTAAATTCTAAAGGCTACTGCTGTTGTCATAACTAGCTAGTAGAGATTAGGGACATGAAATGAAAGACATAAGAATCCTGGTGTAAGACTCTCTTACAACTAGTAGTTAACTAAGGTTTATGGTGCTGGTCATGTTGCTTCAAACTAGAATGAATACTTATTCTCCAGCTCTTCTTCCAATACTCAAATAGTGTCAACTATATTTTTAGCATTGTTGATGAAGAATACAATTTTGAATTAAAAATATGCTGCTCTCAATAATGATAAGAAGTATTATCTTTAATGCAGGCCACATGATTAATTATGATCCATGTATTAAATTATGTATTTAATCATTCTTTCCTGAATAGAAAGTCGCTTATTCCACCCAAGGTCCATTAAGGGCCCTCCCCTAAAGTGGATGAAACTGAATTGGAGAGATAAATTCCTTCTACATTTTATTATCCATTTAAACAGGAAGATTATGGAAACAAGCATTTATGAAATACTTTCTAATATTCCATTATGCTATGTGTTAAAGATGCAAATAAAAGTAAAAAATAAAAATAAAAAAGTCCCATTGTAGGCTCTGCTCATCCATTGAGGAGGAGAAGGAAGAAGAGGAGAGTAGCAAGTGTCCTGAGCCCTCTCCTTGGTGATTTAGCTGGAGAATGATTGTGACTGGAGAGTTCCACTGCAAGAGCTGATGCACTCAGCCTGATTTTGGGCTTAATATCTGGGAGGCAAATGAGAAAAGACTTACAGAAGCTAGAAAGAAAAAATATATATATATATATATGTATATATGTATACGTATATATGTACATATATAAGTGTACATATATACATATATACATACATACACACACACACACGAACA